>JAOTPV010000060.1:0-280000 GCA_028011355.1 Lentinula aciculospora | reverse complement strand
ATTGCTAAAGTGCTTACACCAGCACTTGTTATATTTTCATTTCTGTCTAGATTATATGCAGCAACCTTATTGTTCTCACATTGTTGTTTCACCTATGAATGACTCTCTTATGCCTGTCAGTATGTTGACAGGGCATTGTCATTATTGTCTTGCCTCCATGTTTTCTTTATATTGCCTTATTGTTTACTCACCGAATACCTACAACTTGACTTATGGATATGAGTGACTCCTTGTTGTGATGATGGGAGAAAGCACGGAGGAAAGCACAGGCTCAAGCACAAGCCGAAGTGAGGAGTGGGGCTGGCACCACACACAAAGGCTGAAAGAGATAATGATCAAGACAGCAGCAATAGCACAAGGGCCAATTGCTAGGGTTGCACAAGGAAAACTAGTTCCAAAGACCAAGTAAATATATTGAAGATAAATGATGATACAAGTACTAACCTAGTTCCAAAGACCAAGAGGTCAAGATGGGGAACTAGGTGTCAGCTTACTGTACTATATATACAAGTGTCTAGCTGAGTAAGCGACAGCGCGGGAAGTTGATAGAAGTATGCAGAACGATGTAGAAGGATGCGGAAGAGTGTAGCTGGATCCAAATAGTAACAAAGATAAAGGAAGAAGGAAATATAGGAAAAATGAAGTAAGTACCGTATCCTGTGTAGCACATCACGACACTCCTATTGTACATCCTCATGGTTACAGTGCAATGTCTTTTCCATGTCTTCATTTCCTATATGTATATAAGACTAGCTATTTTGTAGTTATATTCCTTAGCTCTATTTGTCATGAAGTGAGCCACCCCTATCATTTTCCTTTTCTTATGATACACCATCCAAGCACCCCTACCTACAATAATTGTTCTGGAACCTCCCATTTCATTCTATTAGTTTTGTCCCATTCCTTGTGCCTGAGCTATACAGTATTACATCATAGTACCCACACTCCACCTTGTATATATATAAGTCAGCCCTTGCAACCTGGTCCCTTATCTTGACCTCTTTGTCATTAGGACCAGGTATGTCTTACTTACTTCTCTGTATGTCAGCGACTCGCTAGCTCTCACAAGAGACAACCAGGCGTCACACGATAGACGATGAGCAAGAGGACGAAAAAGCAAAAGAGGATGGATAAAACAACCCAACTACAAGTCTAGCTACCGAGGAGAATAGACGAGAATAGAGCTAAGGAATATAACTACCAAATATCTAGTCTTATATACAAAATGGGATATGAAACCGTGAGAGACGTCTCGCACCGTAACCGTGAGGATCTACAATAAGAGTCGCTCGTATCCATAAGTAAAGCTGTAGGTATTCGGTGAGTAAACAATAAGGCAATATAAAAAGAAGCATGGAGGCGGAACAATAATGACGTCGTCCTGTCAATGAACTGACAGGCACGAGAGAGTCGCGCCTAAGTGAAACGACAACGCGAGAACAATAAGGTTGACGCGTGTAACCTAAATAATAATGAAAATATAATAAGCGCTAGTGTAAGCGCTTTGGTGATTAGATAAGTAAATAAAAGAAAAGGAAAAGAATAATAAAAGAAAAGAATAATGAAAAAAGATCGATTCATGACACTGTACTTATTTATCAATATAACTTTGTCATTGGGACCAGTATCCACCCATTTCTGCCTAAGTCTCTGCTCTGCTCCATCACTGCCGTCATCTCTTTGTGACACTATTCTCATCTATACTCCTCAGAAGCTAGACTAGTATTAGGTTGTTTTATCCATTCTCATTATCTTTTCACCCTCTTGCTCATCGTCTATCATGTGATGTCTGGTTGTCTCTTGTGAGAGCTAGCAAGTTGCTGACAGAAGAATAGAGCTTCTACCACACACCACCCATCACAAAACATTTTACAAACTTGCCTAGGATTTGACACACCATTGGAAACTAATTCTCCTCAATACATTACTCATTTCTATCTTACAGAACACACTTACCCTTTTACCATAACCCACCATGACCAACAGTTTGATACACACTCCCGCCCTTACCCCTACTGCTCTCTGGGTGTTTGTCAATACACCAGGAAATTACAATGGGGGTCCTGCTACATACCAACTATGGTGACAAAGGATGAGGGTCTATGCATCAGAACTGATGGACACAAAACAGGTTGAAAATACTCATCACCTGACCACTATTATCATGTCCTACCTGATTGGAGAAAAGGCTGATGAATGGGTGCAGGTCTATACCAACAACCATTTTGATGTTGACAAGGACATGTGGAATATCACTGGGAAGGAACTTTTTGATGATATGGATAGAAAGCTCACTAGTGTCACCAGGAAGAAAGAAGCACAATGATGTGAAGGGTGAACAAAAACAAACACCCAAACACTAAGTTCAGGGGGCTTGGTAGCAGTTGTATGTAGAGTACTGTAAAAACTTGATAAAATCAAGTATAACACCAAAACTCACAAGTCAATAAACCTAATAATAACCTAATGTAATAACCTAATAATAAACCTAATAATAAACCTAATAATAGAGGCTTGTAGTGATGGGGGTGCTGCAACTTGTCCTTTCTCTAAATCCCCCCCCTCCTTTTATACTCAAAAATCTCGGAATATCTTTGCACCTTCCTACTGCAGCCACAGACCATTATTGTCTGTCAATCCTCTGACTCCCATATTCCCACTCCTGTGAAGTCTCTGATTACTTCTACAGCTTTTCCTTACTAAAAATCTGCCTTTTTCCCTTTTTGGTAGTACCACCTCAAATGAATGGTTCCCCTCAATCCACTGATCCCAAATTGAGTTGTCAACAGAGTCTAGACCTCCCTGCATCTCTTTGGACTTGCAGTTTAACCAATGTCTATCCTTCTAGCCAGTCCTAATCTGAAATCCGGTGTTTTAGCCCCTAAGACATAGACATCTCCGAGCACACGGCATTTCAAGGTCCCAGATCTATCCCTTCTGTCAGGACCTGCTTCAGACCTCTTCCTGTCCATTTGCCCCTTTACTTATTGTATAATATTGTCTTTAGCATGCATATATCCAGCATTCTCATTGGAGCCACTAATTTTGATGGGCCATCAATCCTATCAATATATACTGCTTTGACTACCAAACTTAGATATTCTGCTCATTCCTCTCAGTATAGCTATGAAATAAGTTGTCAAACAAGTCTTAAAATATATTTAGACTTGTTCTGAACATTATTTCCATTTAGCCTGTCCATTTTACCAAGACAAGTCTAAACCTATGTAAACTTCAACTGTTTTCTATTTTTGGTCTGAGAAAATGGTTATCAATTATCTCAGACTGTAAATTTGTCTTGTAGACCTTCACTGACATCATGTAGACCATCTCTTACTCTTCCAATATTTTCTCTGCTACCTCAAACATGCTCTTATGACTTTTCTTGGTGGTGGTCAAAGTTGTTTTGATTGCATCAACAATACTACTAACTTTAACCTTCTCAATTAAGGACTTTAAGTATTATAAGTGCAATATTGAGTTTAAGATTGTATTTTAAAGTGTTGTGGGTGTGCATTGCAAAGGATAGTAATATTTTATAGACTTTTTAATTGTCTTTAATAAGGAAAAACACTTTGGATTTAAAGTATTTAAGTGATATCAACTGCAATTTGGTAGTTGGATCACCAGGACAAACTATCTTCTTCAAGAAGTTTGAGTTGCTGCTGAAGGATGCCAGCTACATCAAGGACAATTCCCATGTCCTTACCCTGGTGGAGAGGGCCATCAACCACACCCTCATGTACAACATCATCGAGGGCCAAACAAAGCCCTTCACAGATTACAAAGAGCTGAAAAAAGTCATCATGGGAGCCAATAATGTAAGACAAGAATGGACTGAGCAGAAGAGAGGTTACAGGTATGTGGGGTGGTGGAATGCTAGTCCCCAAGGACAGAACCATGGACAGTTGTCCCCACAGCAGAACTGACAGGAGCCAAAAGTAGCTCTGAGAATAGAGTACCCTGTGGTACAACAAAGAGATGCCATCAGCACCACATTCACAGGTAGGCCAATGGGTATAGATCAGGCAAGGGAGAAGTGACTGTACTTCAATTGTGGTGAACCAAGCTACATAAGCAGGAACTGTCCACACAAGAGAAAAGTGGTAGTTTCAGATATTATGATGAATATGAGTGAGCAGGAACAAATGGACTTTATTAATGATTTGGGTTTTCCCAAGGCTCCTCAGTAGATATAGGTCTGCAGGAGCCTTCATACAAGGACATCTTGGAATTTGTTGATAACAGCATTGATTATATAATTAGTACAGGTACTAGACAGAAAAACACATCTGCTTTCATACACAACAAACCCAAAAAAACCAAAAAACCAATACAGTATGAACCAAACACTGCCAAATGGCTAACCCAAAGAATTAGGGAAGACCAGATCCCAAGGGCAGTGGGATTATTACAAACTTGGATGCCCTCCTCACAAGAAAAAGAGGCCTCGGAGGAAAACATCATGAATATACAAAAACGGAACTAGAAAACAGCAGTCACAGCTGTCAAAAATCTCAAGAACAAAAGAAGCTATGTCCATGGGACACATGGCAAAAGCCTGAAACTTCCAGCAATAATTGAAACTCTGGAATACAGTTGACAAATAGTTACCCAAGGACTCCTTGACAGTGGAGCAACTGGCTCTTGCATTGACTCAGACTTCATCAAATGGCACAACCTTAATACCAAAACCTTACCAATCAAAACACCACTTTACAATGCCAATGGTATGCTTCATGATGCTGGATCAATTGACAAATATGTCAAAATACAGATGACTATTGGCAACCACTGGGAGATCATACAATTTGGAGTGGTAGGTTTGGGAAATAATAATATTTTCCTAGGACTGGACTGGCTATGGCATCACAATCTAAGTATTGATTGGGTAACATCAGAACTAACTTTTGACAGGTGTCCGGTGAGATGTGGTTACAACCTGCACTTCTGGACACTGAAAGATATCCATACCAGGGCAGTATTACAGGAGGGCGAGCAGCTTTTCCTGTTTGACTGGGACAGATATATTGATGAACAGGTACAATCCAGGAAATTGACAAAGGAATAGGCAGAGAAGGAAATGGTAAAGGAATTTGATACCTTCGAGTCTTATGTTAAAGAATATCTAGATGTTTTTAGTCAAAAGGAATTTGACCAGCTACCACAGCAACAACCCTGGGACCATGCTATTGAGCAAACCCCAGGTTCTAAACTTCTCAACTGCAAGGTATATCCATTGAACCTAAAGGAACAACAGGCACTTGACAACTTCCTTGAGGAAAATCTCTGAATGAGACAGATCTGACTTTCTACAACTCAAATGGCATCACCTTCTTCTTTGTCAAAAACAAAGACGGTACCTTATGACTGGTACAAGACTATTGCAAACTGAATGAGATGACAATTAAAACCTGGTATCCACTTTTGCTCATTCAAGAACTGATTGATTATCTGAAAGGTGCTAAAGTCTTTACAAAAATGGACATCCAATGGGATTTTAATAACATCTGAATAAAGGAAGGTGATGAGTGGAAGGCAGCTTTTCAAACTAACCAGGGTTTATTCAAACTGACCATTATGTTTTTTGGACTCACTAACTCTCCCACAATGTTCCAAGGATTCATGAACCACATCCTGCGAGGCCACATCATAGTTTATATGGACAACATTTTAATCTTCACCAACAGCATGGAAGAACATCAATGAATAGTAAAGCAAGTACTCAATATTCTATGGGAATACAAGTTGTTTCTGAAACCTGAAAAATACTCTTTCAAAAAACCAGTCATTGATTACTTTGGCATTATCATTAGAAACGGAACTATTCGGATGGACCCAAAGAAAGTACAGACCATATGAGAATGGATTACACCACAAAAGAAGCATGATGTCCAACAATTCCTAGGATTTTGCAATTTCTTTCAATGATTCATTCATGGGTTCAGTCTTGTTGCAAAGCCACTGATGCAACTCACAGGGAATGGAACTTGGAGATGGGAAAAGGACCAAGAGGAAGCATTTGAGGAACTGAAGAGGAGGATTTGTGAGGAATTAGTCCATGGGAAGTTCAGGGTAGAGGCTGACTCCTTTGATTAGGCTAATGGCACTGTATTATCCCAGCGCTTGTTGACAATAAGTGGTATCCCATTGCTTTTTGCTCTTGCTCCCTCAATGAGGTTGAATGGAACTATGAAATCTATGACAAGGAGCTAATGGCGATAATGGATTCACTAGATGACTGGTGACAATACTTATTGGGTGCAAAAGAACAGTTCAAGATTTTTATGGATCATGCAAACCTCCAGTACTTCAAGAAGCCACAAAAGCTCAACCAATGACAAGCACATTGGGTACTGGAGCTAGTGGAGTATAATTTCAACCTTATTCATAAACCCAGTAAATTTATGACAAAAGCTAATGCCCTGTCAAGGATGACAGGTCTTGAGATGGGGGACAAGGACAATGAGAACATTGTTCTCCTAAAACCAGAGTTTTTCATTCATGCTCTTGACCTATTGGCACCTGGGGATCTTTTCCTATTGGAAATTCAAAAGAATAGAAACCAAGTGATTGACTCATACAAGATGCCTTAACTGCTAGAAACCCTGAGTGGACTGAAACTGACAAAATCATTACATAGAAAGGGCATGTTTTATGTACCAAAAAACCGCTTATTCAAATTGAAGATAATCACTCAGTCATGATATACCATGGGCAGGACATCCAAGGCAGTACAAAACCACTGAACGCATTACTAGGGTGTTATGAAAGCATCCATTTTCTATTATTCTTTTCTTTTATCTTTACTTACCTAATCACTAAAGTGCTTACACTAGCACTTATTACATTTTCATTTCCATCTAGATTACACATGTCAACCTTATTGTTCTTGCATTGTTGTTTCATCTATGCACAACTCTCTTGTGCCTGTCAGCTCATTGACAGGATGTTATCACTATTGTTCAGCTTCCATGCTTCTTTTTATATTGCCTTATTGTTTACTCGCTGAATACCTGCAGTCTTACTTATGGATATGAGCAACTTTTATTGTAGATCCTCACAGTTACAGTGCAAGATAGTTCTCATGGTTTCATATCCCATTAGTATATAAGACTTAGTATTCTGTAGTTATATTCCTTACCTCTATTCTTGTCTATACTCCTCAGTAGCTAGACTTGTAGTTGTGTTGTTTTATTCATCCTCATTGCTTTTTCATCCTCTTGCTCATTGACTTTCATGTGATGCCTGGTTGTCTCTTGTGAGAGCTAGCAAGTTGCTGACACTACTAGAAAAGCTGATTTTAGTTTAATACGTCATCATTTAGTTGCACAGAATGGTCTCAAGCAGACTGGTGCTGAGACAAAGAGATTGGAGGATATATTGAAGGAAATGACAGAGGCAGTAGAACCTGTGAGCAGGAAGAAGGCTACTGACATGCTACTGTAAATGAGCAAAGTAAGTCCATAGATCCATCTGGCAAAGCTTTGTTTTAATCATTCCAAGTTCATCTTAACCTCACATTCTTGAACTTCTCATGAATACACCAATCAATGTATTACCTATGAACATTGCAACACTAATTCCTGTATTTTGCAATTATAACTTATAACACTGGATGCAAAAGTGCACAAGTTTTAGCACTTCCGGTAAACTTACAAGAGATTTACTCAAAACTTATGTAGGAAGTGGTATGGAACTTTGAACGAAATCTGCCGTCATACATATTAATGGTAGAAGATACAACGTCAAGATCACTGCGCAACAACGTATGGTCCTGAAACCTCTGACTATTACACCAGTGTTAGTAACTGCTATGAAAACTTGCGGGGATCTTAATGAACAGGGCTGAGGCATTTGCGGTTTATCAAGTGGATGGATAACAGATACACAAAAAAGGCTCACCGAGACGGTCCATTGATTAATCCAACTTTATCAGCAGCACTTCATTGAAAACTATCTACCACCTATGGTATGACGGACTTTTTCTCCCTTCAAGCCTTCCAAGTGCTAGAGCCTTACACACAAATCTCCGGATTGTTCTACTCCCTTGACCATTCTTTGTCGTAACGTTCTGTCTCAAAGAATCCGTCGCAAGAATTGGTGTAGTCATAAGCCTGAAACACGCCATAGCTTTGTGGACTTCGCGTAAAACTGATCTTTTTCAGGATGAGAAATTTCTGCAAAGAAACCAAAGTTAACATATTAATATCTCAGTCTGTTGGAGAATTTCGAGCATCTGGGCTCCATAATTTGTCCAGAATCATCATAGAATCAGTGTTGTTCTCGTTGTGCTTGACGACAAGTTCTCATCACTATGGTAGGGGTGACTAGGCGGGCACCTGTGCGGCGAAGAAGGGAAGAATGGGTATGGCTCTCAATTTGGACGCAGTCCGCGGGAATTTAGAAAGAGTCGAGAATGAACAGGAAATGAACATATTTGATAGAGATCGTCTTGGTTTGGGGTCCGATTGTATTAGAAGAATTCGAAGGAGAGGTGAGTATGATTTAGAATGATGTGTGTAGAAAAAACCGGCTCGGATAAAAAAGGAAATTTAAAAGGGTATTGATTTTCTTGTATATTCTGGAATGGTTGGAAGCATTTTTGGTTCCAATTACAACAGCGATAGCTAATTTGCCTCTCAACCCGGTCAATACCAACTTTCGAAGAACATATATATATATACTGTTGGTACAAAGACAGATTCGGATAACGATGGACGTAGAAAAGATAGGTGGCGTCGTACTAGACAAAGTGATACTAAACTTATTAGTACAGATGATAAAACCAGTTATATGAAGCAGTTAACTACAATTCATCAGGAATGCAATAGTATAGATTCATGAGAAAAAGCAATCAGAAGAGCATACGGAACGTAAATGTACAGTCATAGGAATCAAACGTTGTCTAAGAGCTGGATGTGGAACTCGCGCCAATCAATATTTGCAAGGTTCCTATCGTCAATTTCGTAAGGAGACTCCGACACGGAGCTCTCTTCCTGGAAAGATAAATCGGCCTTGTCGAAATTCGAGGGATGATTCGACGGGCTACGCGAAAGAGGATGTTTTGTTCTCGTTGATGTCCAAGATATCGGGTCAACCGCTGAAAGGGAGTGGATAGACGTGGGCCTCTCTCGCCTCGTGAAGCTAGTAAGTGAGCTCAAAGAAGAGCCAGAAAATGACATAAAAGATTGGTATCTGGGACGTCTGGGAGAAGATGGAGATGTCAACGAAGAGGAATCGCTCAAGTCGATGAAGAAAGACTTGGCTTCCGGTGATGAATTGAAAGGATCTATTTCGTTAGAATCAGGATAGCTATCGCAGAAGAAAAAATTAGCCGAATTTTGAAGAGAATTCAAGGCACATACAAGGTCGGGATCGAGGAAACATGTGTGTTAACGACAGGTACTGACATTCCGAGCTTTGACCAATCAGACAAGCTGTGGTGGGATCGAGGACGTAACCGTCTTTGCGTGTCGTCAAACTCAACAAACGACTGTTCCTCTGACACCCCTGAGGTCTTTTTGTCAAACAACCGTGTAGAGAATTCGATGAACGATGAACGCTTCTTCCGTTTTTCATTAGCCAAAGGAGTCGAAATAGTTAACTGTGAGTTTGCCTTGCCCTTCAAACTCTGCAACGGAGGCGGGCGACTCTTGTTCCCGCCATCCACTGAACGTCGCCGAGAAGAAGACATTGAGCGTATTAGATCTGAGGGAATGCTAGGCAGGGAGTGTATCGATGAATGCCTAGGCCGAGACGCGGTGATCTTCGAAGGGATAGCCCGAAAACCAGATGAAAAGAAATCCGAATAACCACCAACGCGCTCCCGAGTGGGGGTTTGCATGGCGTCGCAGATGCAAGGGAACTAGTGACGGTTGTGGACCATATATAGTGCAATATGTGGGCGGTGGGCCGGACCTCCGATTGTTGAATGTGGCAAAATTCGAATGGGAAACAGTCACAGCTTCGTCATAATGCCGCGATAGGAGGAAGGTGGAACAAAAGGAGGAGGAACTGCCATTCTATCTGTCAATCTGATCGCCTCGTGCGGAACAGTGTGGCCTTCCCGCAAACCTGATCTTTTATTTCGATTCGTCCATTTCAACGCCAACACTTGTGGTTTTCATCACGAAGGCTCAGCAAGAGTTTCTCCAGACTGTCCATAGATCAAAGGACAAAGCCTGCCTATAGGCTGGTGACCATTCCAATCAACAGAATCAATGGCATATGTACCTTTTCATTCTGGATACGGGAATATGCAAAACTCGTAAATTCCATTTGGACCGTAACTAGCTCGTAGTTCTGATATCGCCCCCTTGAATAACCAGTTTGGAAATAAGAGGCCACATAATCAGCGAGCATCACTACTTGAAAGGTATGGGATCCGATGTATCAAACGAAACATTGATAATAATGCAATGACCTACAGTGTAGCAAGTGTAGTATCTTTAAGCGAAAAGATGATCAAGACACAGGAAACAGAGCAGGCACCCGAAATGTCCAGTGACCTCAACAGCAAACATGTCTTGGGTATACTTATCCTCCATCACAGCCAGAAGAAAGTTGTATACAAGCCTTACGATGAGACGGGTAAATCTTGCATTCAACGAGACATTAAGTTCGATGGGAGAACCGAGACGAGGATAAAATACACACAGTAATAGGGCCTAGCTATAGTCTTGAATTCTCAGCCTAGGTATTTGCCTGCGCTAGTCTATTTTTCTGCGCTTCCGCAGCCTACCCGTCTTTGATCGAGATACTGAATCTGCGTGAACTGCCTTTTCAGTTTCAGGATTGTATTGAACAACATGACACTCGAAGCAGAATCTTACTCAACCAGCCTCGAGCGCAGCTTCGCTCGTACGTTTCGTTCTCTGATGAACACGCACCGCTGGTTTTTTCATTCATTGTGTCTAAGCAGGCGAAATATTGGACTTTTGCTTCCCAGGATTTTCTTGCGATCCCCTCGTGCATGGAGATACTTGTATCTTCCTTGGAGGGAAACGGCCACATGGAGGCACACTGCCAATTTAGTCATTGAATCAACTTGGGGGTTACTGGGGAAGTCAAAGAAAAGAAAGACCGAATTTCCCCGGTCCGGCTTACAATCTGGCCTGTTCGAACGTAATATGATTAGAACCTGGGTCTTCCTTTCTTTGCACAGACGATGAAAACGTTCTGAAAACTTCCTGATGCTATCTCAATCTGACACTGCGAAACTGCTGGACAGATGTGTTGAAGAAGTATGTCCTGAGTTAGCAATGGAGGAAATTATCAATGCATACGTAGCCTGGAAGCTTGTTAGGGGGCAAAGTTGTGCAGTTATCATGCAAAAGCTTCGTTATTTGACGATGTATTTGCGAGTAACGTACGCATAGTTCGGATGATATCAAGCTGTGAAGGCTGACTTGGTGTCTACAGAGAACGCCAATGGGTTCTAGAGACAATCCGGGAAGTTCTTATGGTCACAGCAGCCGAGCTTTCATATGGAGGAGGTCTGATTGGTGCTTGGCCAGGTATGCACATCTCCATCAAATCTTGTGCATTACCAGATTTCATTTCGCCATGTCCAGTAGGTACACCTCTTGGAAAGCAAGTCTGGAATGATTTTCGAAGCAAATTGAGCACATCCTCTTATACGTTCAACACAGACCCAGAGTATGGAGGTCCTATTACTTTTCACAGACTACGCTCAGTCGAAAAGCCTAGGAATCCCGTTCATCACATGGACGGGGTATCGTCTCCAATAGTACCAGTAATTCTTCTGGCGGTGGTACCAACGGTACTAGTCTGACTGCAGATCATCTTGCAACATCGTTCTCCACTGGACCTGTAGCTGTAGCTACCATGTTGTCGTCTTCAAATGGCTCTGCCGCCTCCAATACCAGTTCTAATTCCCCTTTCTCTATATTTCTTCGGCGACGAAGAAGAGGTACTCCAGGCGATGACCATGTATGTTGGTCTGAACGTCCTCGATGGATCCGAACGTGGTTCCTGACTCGGCCACATCTGGCTGGGTGGTCGAATATGCTCCAGATGCTTGTACCCGAGTACATGTCGCTGGTCCCTGCCTATACCTCTTTCAGAGGGACTTTACCCTTGCATGTTTCTGACAGGTCGAGATCAAGAATCTCATAATGCTTCAGCCCTTTCCAAATCTCGAATTCTTTTTAGGTTTTTTTGGACTCCCTGGTATATGTTCGTAAACAGTTTTTTTGTTGTCCATCATCTCAATTCATTATTCTATTTCGTTTTGCTTATCTCAGTGTCTGTTGCTCGCTGGAGAGCAGGGAGTGTTTTCGTTCCGGTGTTCATGACAACAGGAAAGAACCGGACTTGCAGAACGTAAAGCTGCGTACACGAACTGCCTGAGTGGATGAAAACTGAAGAGGTAGTAGTTTTTTTTTGTATTTTTTGCACAAATCAATTCAGAATAACATGCCAAAGAGTACCAAAGAAGCCCACCAAGATATTGATATATCCCATCTTCCGAAGGGGTTCATCTTCACTTGTCTCTCCAATGCCCAGGTGGTAGAACGAAATAGTACGCTTGTTTGCAGGAACCTGAAGGAACAACAAGCTTGCATTTTTTACGTCAACGGCTACGGACATCAAAATCTAAATAGACTCTCTGCTCTACCCATCTTCATTAGTCAACATGTCGGCGGGCTAAAGTATCAAACTTAAGATCTTTTGGCTTCTTGAACGTTGTTTTTTTGTACCAGCATCAACGTAGGATACTCAAAAGACAGCTCCAGAATAATTGCTTGTTCAACAAAGACTCGGCATTATCGCTTTGTTTGTTAACTATACGTGAACAACTCTCTTGCGTTAGCCAATATCAAGGTATGAAGTTTCTCTGCGGCTACTTGGTATGTTTACAGCACATATTTTATCCTACCATAAATGTTGACCATGGATATCTCACTGGTCAGCATTCTGCGGACCAATCTATAACTCTGTGAAAATATTGCGACCCCAGTTCACCACATTGGGATATCAAGCATCCTCCTTTCACAACGGCGTTATAAAGCCTGCCTATCATGTCTATCTTTCTCCGGTCCTGTATAGGTGAGCATTTCCTTTTTCGACTAGCCATCACAGAACCTCTAACCATTCACATCAGCACGTCTAGTCGCGAAAATCTAGCGTGTTTTAAGGACCTTCCAGACGCCCTACGGATCCACGTCTTTAAGCCACTCATTTGGCCTCAAGACCGTTACCATCTCGTCAAGACATGTCGAAGACACTACATTATTGGTCTACGCGAGCTCTATCGAGACCTCACATTCCGGCACATATCCCATTTCCTTCGTAATACATCGTTCTGGGAGGACAGACGAGGCAACATGTTTACAGCCCCTCGCTCGGTCTATGTCCATGCGTCGTTCATGGACATGAATTCCGTAAGCGAGTTGCGTAGACGGGATTTGCCTTTCAATGGCGCAAAAGAGAGGATAGTTTTTTGAAAGTTAGACCTTCCATCGATGACTGGCGACTTTTCCGAATATACGGGAGATAGTATTTGACGGAATACCACTTTCATTCGAATGATACCATTGCGTATTCCTCTTCCCTTACCTCCGCGAGCTCTTCATGAACTGCGCTCTTCCTCGCCGGCCTGCCTCGACTACATCTTTAGCCCAGATTGACAATGCTAGTTATATCATCCAAAAATCAGACACGGATTCCGTTGGTCCATTTGAAAATCTTCCTATCACGACCTTCCGCCTAACTGGAAATTGCTGGTTATCAATCACTCCACAATGTTCAGCGCTGTAGAATCTTTGAATCTTCTACTCATCAAAGCTTAATATTTCTTCACCATTCACAAGTGGAACACTGGCTCAATCAAGCTAAAATCCAGTCTCCCTCAAAAATGTGATGTGGTGATAAGCCTTAGAATGGGCTGTGCATAAAAATCCGAATTTTCGGGTTTTGTGCATAACCCAGTAAACAACTCTACATATGGAGCCCCTGTACATTGTGTAATAGTCATGATGTCCAGCTCCTGGTTAATGATGAATCAAACTGATGCTCATTGATCAGGCACAGTGTCTAAAAGTGATTATAGAAACACTAAAACCCCATCCTGTGTGTGAATCAACTATCTTAGAGTAAGATCAGGATATAGTAATGTCAATAAAAGAGCTGTCAAGTTATCTGCAGTACCATTCAGGAAGACTGAAATGATTAGAATAGAAGCAATAACAACTCAAAGAATATGTGGAAGCACAGGAAAGCCATATGGATTAAATAACTCAAGCATGTGGTAGCACAGGAAAATCATAAAGTGTCCCAGATCAAGGGAGTGGTAACCATGTGCAAAGTAATAAATCCCTCAGCACTGCCCAAGGTCCAGACTCTTCCTCAAAGACATAAATAGGATAGGCCAGAGCCAGAAAACAGGAACTTTCTTCCCCCCCCCCCCCACTCCAGTAGTGATTGCTAGTCTTACTTGAAGGGAGTTTATTTCCAGCATAGAAAAGTCTGATTTAGACACTTAGTCAGAATCAGACAAAGCACAGAATAGAAAGAATAGAACTCAGACTTAGACAGTTAGTCAGGGTTAGACAAAGACTTAGAAAAGCACAGTAAATTTAGGCACTTAGCCAAAATCAGACAAAGCACAGAATAAGAACAGAGGTCAGATAGCATTAATAACTCAGAAAGATTGTACTTGTTGACTTGGAAAATAAAAGAAAGCAGAAGTTATTCAAAGTGCAGTTCAGTAAAGTTATTCAGTCAAAGTTAGAATAAAGAACCAGTTAGCCATAGCAAGCCCAAGTTTTATAGAACTTGTGAAAGAAAATCTATTACAAAACTCCTACTCTACTAAACAAAGTTAGATTCAAACAATAAATTTTATATCTTTTCTGCACCCCTCTGAACTTAGAATTTTGACTGAGTTTTGTGTGTGTGTGTGTTGGTGTTAGTGTTAATATTTCTACACCTGCATTTTGCATTCACCCCCAAGTCAGCATGTCAGTGGATTGCTGGTGAGATTTAAATAATTAACCTAGTAGGTATTCCTCTCATGGACAGATGGCAATGGTGTGGTGAAGAAGGCAGTGGCAATTGCCTAAAAAAATGTCAACATCTCAAGATGTACTCTTTGTTAAAGTCATGATGACAAACGAAGTGACCAGACTGGGGATTGAACCCAGGACCACTGGTGCAATCCCAAGATGCTTGTGGTGACAAAGGGAGAAAGCACGGAGGAAGCACAGGCGTGAAGCACAAACTGAAGTGAGGGGTGGGGTTACCACCACACACAAAGGCTGAAAGATATAGTGATCAAGATGGCAGTGATAGTGCAGGGGCCAATCACTAGGGTCGCACAAGGAAAACTAGTTCCAAAGACCAAGTGAGTATATTGAGTGTAAACGAAGATACAAGTACTAACCTAGTCCCAAAGACCAAGAGGTCAAGATGGGGAACTAGGTGTCAACTACAGTACTATATATACAAGAGTCTCGATGAGTAAGCAACAGCGCGGGAAGTTGATAGAAGGATATGGAATGATGTAGAAAGATATGGAAGAATGTGGACAGATCCAAACCGTAACAAGGATAAGGAAACAAGGAGATGTAGGGAAAATAAAGTAGGTACCCTATACTGTGTAGCATGTCACGACAATGCTCTAACCACTGAGCTATCTGGCCATGGGTATAATTAATGAACTCAGAGATTTATAGTACTAGAGCCTGTTATGATCATGCACAAAGGGATCATCAGAAAGGATCACAGGATAATCATGGAAAACAGCGAAGAGAATTACTTCGTGAGGTAAAATGATCCGAGATTAGGTAGTCAGACCTTGACTCCACTATTAGTAGAGTCCTCTGTCATGAATCGATCTTTTTCCATTATTCTTTTCTTTTATTATTCTTTTTCTTTTCTTTACTTATCTAATCACCAAAGCGCTTACACTAGCGCTTATTATATTTTCATTATCATTTAGGTTACACGTGTCAACCTTATTGTTCTCGCGTTGTCGTTTCACTTAGGCGCGACTCTCTCGTGCCTGTCAGTTCATTGACAGGACGATGTCATTATTGTTCCGCCTCCATGCTTCTTTTTATATTGCCTTATTGTTTACTCACCGAATACCTACAGCTTTACTTATGGATACGAGCGACTCTTATTGTAGGTCCTCACGGTTACGGTGCGAGATGTCTCTCACGGTTTCATATCCCATTTTGTATATAAGACTAGATATTTGGTAGTTATATTCCTTAGCTCTATTCTCGTCTATTCTCCTCGGTAGCTAGACTTGTAGTTGGGTTGTTTTATCCATCCGCTTTTTGCTTTTTCATCCTCTTGCTCATCGTCTATCGTGTGACGCCTGGTTGTCTCTTGTGAGAGCTAGCGAGTCGCTGACAGAAGAATAGAGCTTCTACCACACACCACCCGTCACAACAAAACTTTTACAAACTTGCCTAGGATCCAACACGTTGTTGGAAACTAGTTTTCTCGATACATTACACATTTTCATTTCTACCAAACACGCTCATCTTCTCCCCTACTATAACTCAATATGACTGACCGGTCGATACATGCGCCCGACCCAGCGGAAGTCGCTGCTATCACGTCTAGTCCACGCCGGGTGTTCGTTAATACACCAGGGAACTACGATGGCGACCCCGCCACCTACCGGCCATGGCGACGACGAATGATGGCTTATGTCTCCGAGCTAACAGAGACAAAGCAGGTCGACAACTCCCACCGAGTCACGACCATCATCATGTCCTTCCTGGTCGGAGGAAAAGCCGATGAATGGGCTCAGGTCTACTCGGATGACCATTTCGATATCGACAGAGGGACGTGGGATATTACGGGGAAGCAGTTAATTGACGACATGGACAGGGAGTTCACGAATGTCGCAAAGGAGAAAGAGGCCCGTGATAAACTAACCTATATCCGACAGGGGAAGTCCTCGGCCAGCGACTTTTTCAAAGAGTTTGAATTGTGGTTGAAGGATGCCGGGTACAAGAAGGACGAGTCGCACGTCCTTACCCTAGCGGAGAGGGCGGTCGATCACACCCTTCTCTATGACATCATCAAAGGACGAACGGAGCCCTTTGAAGACTACAAGGAATTGAAGAAGGTAGTCACAGGGGCTGACAATGTAAGGCGGCAGTGGGCCGAACAGAAGAGAGGTTACGGGTATGCGGGGTGGTGGAACGCTAACCCACAGGGACAGAGTCGTGGACAGTCGTCCACTCAGCAGAACCGGCAGGAACCGAAAGTAGCTCCGAAGGCAGAATATTCGGCGGCACCGAGAAGAGATGCTACCGGCACCACGTTCGGAGGAACGGGCAGGCCAATGGACATCGACCAAGCGAGAGAGAAGCGTCTGTGCTTCAACTGTGGCGAGCCAGGCCACATGAGCAGGAACTGCCCGCACAAGAGAAAGGCAGTAGTCAGAGGTATTATGTTGAATATGAGTGAGCAGGTACAGTCGAGGAAGTGGACAGAGGAACAAGCTAAGAAGGAAACAGCCGAAGAATTTGACACTTCCAAACCCTACGTTGAAGAGTACCCTGATGTCTTCAGCCAGAAGGAATTCGACCAGTTGCCACAACGACGCCCTTGGGACCACGCTATCGATCTAACGCCAGGTTCCAAACCTTTAGATTGTAAAGTATATCCACTAGATCCAAAGGAACAAGAGGCGCTCGATAAGTTTCTCGAAGAGAACCTTCGAACTGGACGAATCAGACCTTCGACCTTGCAGATGGCATCTCCTTTCTTCTTCGTCAAAAAGAAAGATGGCACTTTACGACCAGTACAAGATTATCGCAAACTGAATGAGATGACGGTTAAAAACCGGTACCCACTTCCTCTCATTCAGGAACTAATCGATCGTTTAAAAGGCGCTAAAATCTTCACGAAGATGGATATCAGATGGGGGTTCAACAACATCCGAATAAAGGAAGGTGACGAATGGAAAGCGGCCTTTCGAACTAACCAGGGGTTATTCGAACCGACCGTCATGTTTTTCGGACTCACTAACTCTCCTGCGACATTCCAAGGTTTCATGAACCACATCCTGCGAGACCTCATCAATAAAGGTCATGTTATCGTTTACATGGACGACATACTGATTTTTACCGACAATATAATAGAACATCGACAAATAGTAGAACAAGTACTCGACATTCTACGGGAACACAAGTTGTTCCTTAAACCCGAAAAGTGTTCTTTCGAAAAACCGGTTATCGACTACCTCGGTATTATCATTGGTAACGGAACTATTCGCATGGATCCCAAGAAAGTTCAATCCGTTCGAGAATGGATTACTCCACGAAAGAAGCGCGACGTCCAGCAGTTTCTAGGATTCTGCAACTTCTTCCGGCGATTCATTCGTGGGTTCAGCCTGGTAGCAAAGCCACTAACACAGCTCACGGGAAATGGAACTTGGAAGTGGGAGAAAGGTCAAGAGGAGGCGTTCGAGGAGCTGAAATGCCGTATTTGTGAGGAAGTCGTTTTGTTGATTCCTCGTAACCACGGGAAATTCAGGGTGGAAGCTGACTCGTCTGATTATGCTAATGGCGCCGTTTTGTCCCAGTTCGTTGATGGTAGATGGTATCCCATTGCCTTTCGTTCTCGTTCCCTTAATGAGGTCGAACGGAATTACGAAATTTACGACAAAGAACTCATGGCAATTATGGACTCCCTCGACGACTGGAGGCAATATTTACTAGGTGCATGTCACAAAGAGGTGACGATGGTGGCGGAGCGGAGCGGAGACTTAGGCGGGAGCGGACAACTGGTCCCAACGACAAAGTTATATTGATAATAAATACAAGTAAGTAAGTTAAAGACATACCTGGTCCCAACGACAAAGAGGTCAAGATAAGGGACCAGGTTGTGGGGGCTGGCTTATATATACAAGGTGGAGCGTGGGAACTATGAGATAATACTGTATAGCTCAGGCACAAGGAATGGAACGGAACTAATAGAATGGAATGGAATGTTCCGGAATGATTATTGTAGGTAGGAGGGCTTGGATGGTGTATCGTAAAGAAAGGAAAATGATAGGGGGGGGGGCTCACTTCATGACAGTGCAGAGGAACAGATTGAGATTTATACGGATCACGCAAACCTCCAGTACTTCAAGAAGCCGCAGAAACTCAACCGACGACAAGCGCGCTGGGTACTGGAATTAGCGGAGTATAATTTCGATCTCGTTCACAAACCTGGTAAATCGATGACGAAAGCTGATGCCCTGTCGAGGATGACAGGTCTTGAGACGGGGGACAAGGACAACGAGAACATTGTTCTCCTGAAACCGGAACTTTTCATCCAAGCCCTCGACCTATCAGCTCCCGAAGATCTCCTGTTATCAGAGATCCAAAAGAGTAGAAACCAAGTGGAACGAACTGTACAGGATGCCCTCGCTGCGAAAAATCCAGAGTGGACTGAGACCGACAAAGTCATTACCTGGAAAGGGCGTGTTTATGTACCGAAAAACCGCCTACTCCAGTCCAAAATAATCACTCAGTACCACGATACACCACTAGCGGGACATCCAGGACAGTACAAAACTACGGAGTTGATTACTCGGGACTACTGGTGGCCAGGGGTGACACGAGATGCAGGGAAATATGTAGAAGGTTGCGAGAAATGCCAGGCGACAAAGTCACGTCGTACCAAGCCAGTAGGACAACTTCATCCACATGCGGTACCGACTGAACCATGGCAAATAATCGGCACCGATATGATAGGGGAACTACCGGAATCGGGAGGATATAACACCATATCGGTGTTTATTGATCATTTTTCCAAAAGACTACGACTTGTTCCGTTGCACACTACAGTCACATCAGAGGGAATGGCAAAAATCTATCGGGATCGTATTTTTTCTATCCACGGCATTCCACGAAAAATAGTACATGATCGAGGACCGCAATATCATTCTCGTTTCATGAAGGAACTCTACCGTCTTTTAGGAATAGAAGCAAACTACACCACGGCGTATCACCCACAGACTAACGGCCAGACAGAATGAACAAATCAGGAGATAGAACATTATCTCCGTTTGTTCATTAGTTATCATCAAAATGACTGGCATGAGTGGTTACCGCTTGCAGAATTTGCCTATAACGATCGAGTACACTCTGCGACGAAGGTTTCCCCATTCTATGCTGACAACGGTAGACATCCCTATAAAGGCACGGCACCTCAAATGACTTCGGACAACCCCACAGCACAGGCGTTTGCAGATGGAATGAGGAAGGTTCGAGACGAAGTAGGAGCGGCCTTAGGAAAGGCCAACGAGGACATGAAGAAGTTTTATGACCGAAAGCGAAGAGTTGGAATAGAGTACAAGCCAGGTGATAAGGTCTGGCTTGAGGGAACTAACTTATCGACAGACCAGCCGATGAAAAAGTTAGGAGATAAACGGTTTGGACCGTTTACAGTTCAGAAGAAGATAGGTGCTAGTTCCTATAAACTAGATATTCCCTCTACGTGGAAACGTATCCATAACGTTTTCAACGAAGTCCTTCTCACTCCCTATAGAGAACCGCAATTTCCCTCTCAACCACGAAACACTCGTCCACCTCCTGTCATCGTAGGAGAAGAAGAGGAATTCGAAGTAGAGGAGATTCTCGACTCATGAAAGGTAGGAAAAGGGATCAAGTACAAGGTCAGGTGGCGAGGTTACGGACCACATGAAGACACTTGGGAACCTCGGTCCAACATCACCCATTCCTCCGATTTGTTGAAGGAATTCCATGATAAAAACCCGAACAAACCCAAACCCGCCACCCTGAGTCGACTCGAAATCCCTATTTCCTTGTTCCCTACCGAGTTATTCCGCCCTATGCCTCCGCCAGATACCGAAAATACACCCTCACAATTACCCTCCGAAAATTTTGTTAGATGACAAGCGCTTCGTGGAACTCGCGCTCTAGGGAGGGGGTAATGTCATGAATCGATCTTTTTCCATTATTCTTTTCTTTTATTATTCTTTTTCTTTTCTTTACTTATCTAATCACCAAAGCGCTTACACTAGCACTTATTATATTTTCATTATCATTTAGGTTACACGTGTCAACCTTATTGTTCTCGCGTTGTTGTTTCACTTAGGCGCGACTCTCTCGTGCCTGTCAGTTCATTGACAGGACGACGTCATTATTGTTCCGCCTCCATGCTTCTTTTTATATTGCCTTATTGTTTACTCACCGAATACCTACAGCTTTACTTATGGATACAAGCGACTCTTATTGTAGGTCCTCACGGTTACGGTGCGAGATGTCTCTCACGGTTTCATATCCCATTTTGTATATAAGACTAGATATTTGGTAGTTATATTCCTTAGCTCTATTCTCGTCTATTCTCCTCGGTAGCTAGACTTGTAGTTGGGTTGTTTTATCCATCCGCTTTTTGCTTTTTCATCCTCTTGCTCATCGTCTATCGTGTGACGCCTGGTTGTCTCTTGTGAGAGCTAGCGAGTCGCTGACATCCTCGACACTTCATGTGTCCACAAGAGAAGAAAGTAAATGTGTTCCATTCACAATGACCATTGTGGAATGTACTGACAGTGGAGATGTTAAAACGATGATATGGATAAATGATTAATTGGTATCACTATCGAAGTGCTATCAAGGTTGATATTTAAACTAAGGAACTACCTATTCGATAACGTAGCTTTATACCAAAGGTAAGTCAGGATTGCGAAGTGATGCCATGCCCGAATGGGTTAGCTCGTAAGTAAAGAACAAAGGAAGAGATATAAAATGGATAGTGTAAATCTGATAAGAATGATAAGAGATAATGAGTAATCATTTCGCGTCGGAATTCCTTTGCAAAGTAATTGCATAGTGGTAAAAGGATATAAGTAATATATCTAAGTAGTGGAATGGGTCGCAAAGCTTCATAACAACTTAGTTTGCATAGATATAACAGTATCCCCCTCTTAGGCTTCCACCCTCGAAAGCCTACATGATTGTTAACAATTAACGAATCTAAAATTAGGTAGAATGGAAAAGTAAAAAGGAAAAGTAAAATTTTCAAAATGCCACATGATTCATGATCAAGGTAAATGAAAAATTTGAAGTCAAACCTGCCCTCAACAATGAATGTGTATAAAACGTGAGGGTTTTCTCTGTTTCTTCCTAACTCCTCATCACTATGATGTCTTTCACTGTCACCGCCACCAAAACTGTACAGAAACGATGAGTGCACCTCGTTCAGGAGCAGGCAGAACAAGCCTGCCTTCATCAGCTTGAAATTGATGCACAGGAGGCTGCCTTCGAGGAGGAGATGGTGAGGTTGGAGGAGGAGGCTGCTCGTGAGGCTGAGGAGAGAAGACTCGAGGAAGAGAGAAAACTCAAGGAGAGCATCGTGAAGGCTAAGGCCGATGCTTTGAGGAAGTTGGCTGAAGAAGAAACAAGCTCGGATTGTCGGAGGGCTCAAACCCTCATGGAATTACAGGAATGTCGAGAGCATGCAGCTCATGCTGCATCGCGAAGAATGGGAGCCTTCGGGCTCAAAACAAAAAGTTTACAAGCCAGCCTCCATGGTTCACAATACCCCAGATGTCGAGATCCAGGTTTTGAAGAGGAAACGGTTGGTTCCTCAGGTGAGTAATCTTTTTTCTTCGCAATGATATCACTGATTAACACAAATGCAGGTTGGTTCGGCTCTGGATCCAGATGATAGAGATGACAACCATGATGAGGACAATGATGAGGATGACACCGAGGGTGACCTCCCTCCCCCCATGCCTTTGCATAATCGCGAAGGATGCATTTGATGTGTTACACAAGGTAACACTTTGAATTGTATCGCGCAACCCAGGAAGCCCCAGACTCAGGCCTGCCTGGCCGGTCACCTCCAATGATAGAGGTGTAGCTGGGCAGGGGATAATGCAGCCCATAGGTCAAGGAGAAAGAGACCACATGTGAATGAAGAGGGGTTGTATGAGGCTCTCACGAGGCACATCATGGAGAGGAGATTTGGGGGTGCCGAGTTAGGAGGAAAATAGGATCTGCTCACGGAGCAGAATGAAGCCCTGCAGAGGCAGATGGGAACTCTTCTCAGGTTCGCGAGTTGAAATGCCTTCACGATGGAGGAGCTGGTTTGCCCTATCCAGCAATGACCTGAAGAAGTGATAGCTGATGAGGAGAAGGACGAAGAGGAAGCGGAAGAGGAAAATGAGGAAGAGGAAGAAGAAGAGAAAAGAAGACGGATTAGCGAGGGAAAATGATGTGCGATGTAATTCCCACAATGATTTTGTAGTAGTTAGTTGGACTTGGTAAAAGGATTTTGTATAATATAGTACTTGTTTATTTGTTGTTTTTTGTTGTCTTTTGCGTTTTGTTTTTGTTTTGTTTTGTCTTGTTTAATTCTACACCTTTTTGCCTTTTTTGCCTTTTTTGGTGGTTTTAGATTCATAAGGTTTTGTTGGTGAATAAAAGGAGTTAAAATTCGTTCCGCGAGGAAATAATCATGATGGTTTTGGAAGGGAGGGAATGTGAGAGTTCATGTTAGTTTCGTGAATAATGAATTGCGGAACTCCTTGCCATAGGGATTTGGAGTTAGTAGGTAATGAAGTAGCTAGAACAGAATGTGGTTGTAATGTATCGTGAACATTTTGCAAGGAGTTTGTTAACTAGGAAAATAAAAAATGAAAATTAGTATTTCCAGTGAATGAATATTAAAAGAATAAGTATTCATTAAGTCATGATGGTCCAGGTTTGTGAGGGTAACAAAGATGGAAAGCTGGAACCAGCTTGTCCACATGAATTTTGTTCATGGCAACCCAGAAAAACTCCTCATCTGTACCTTCATATCCTGCCCACCGTATGTAATACTGTAGTGGACATTTTTTGTATCAATGATCCAACTTTGAATCTAGTACCTCTGCGATATTGTATTCTTCTTTGCCATTGACTTCCACTGGAGGTGGAGGAGTTTGTTTGTGATGTGGAATTGGGTTTGGAGTATAGGGTTTGAGTTGGGATACATGGAAGACTGGGTGGATATGACTAACATATGAAGGGAGTTGTAACTTGTACAAGAGAGTTCCTATGCGCTCAAGAACTTTGAATGGTCCAAGATACTTCTCGGAGAACTTCGTGGTAGGTTGAGTGGTCTTTATGTGCTTTGCTAGTATGGATACCTGTGAATCAATGGGAAAATCTGGGTGATTAATACATTTTCTGTCCACTTGCTCTTTGTATCGAGCTTGCGCATTAGTAATTTCTTTGTGGAGGAAAGCATGAATCTCATCTAAATTCATCGTGAAGTCAATTGTGTGATTGGAACGGATGTCAATTTCAGGTTTCACTGTAATGTTAGGATGATAACCTTTATTTGCGACAAATGGAGTAATACCAGTGGAAGCATTCAGAGTGTTGTTGTACATGAATTCTGCGATAGGCAGAAGCTTTGCCCAATCATCCTGTTGATATGCACAATACATATGGATGTATTGTTCCAGAGTCTGGTTAACTCATTCTGTTTGCCCATCCCCCTCAGAATGATATCCAGAGGTGAAGTGTAGTTTGATAGGATCTCCCAATCTCTTGAGGTAATGTTGCCAGCCTTTGAATGCTTTGAAGATCATGAGAAGCTCTTTATCGTGAGTGTTGTAGTTGAGTTCCACAGCTTGAAAAGTCCTCGAGAGGAATGCAATAGGGTGAATTTCTCCATCAGGTAGTAGGATCGAGAGGATCACGGCTAATGCATAATCTGAAGTGTCTGTTTCTATGATTAGATGTCAGTTTGGTTCCCAATGTGCCAGAATAGGAGCATGAGTGAAGCTGTATTTGAGCTTCTCGAAGGCTTCCTGGCAATCGGTGTTCCAGTTCCAAGGTGTATCCTTTTGTGTGAGTCATGTCATCAGAACTACGATATTGCTATAATTATAAATAAAACGTCAATAAAAATTGGCAAAGCCAAGAAAAGACTGGATGTCCTTGACTTTCCAAGGTACTGGCCAGTCAATGATAGCTTTTACTTTGTCTTTCGACATTGTTAAGCCCTCCGGGGAAAGAATATAACCAAGATACTTTACCATATCAACCTCCCATTTGCATTTCACAAGATTTGCATATAGTCAATGTTTACGAAGATGATGGAGAACCTCGTGAACGTGTTTATGAGTAATGCCTTATCATCGGAGTAAATAAGTATGTCTTCAAGATAGACAATAACATAAACATCTAGAAGATCAGTGAATATATCATTAACAAACCTTTGGAAAGCTGCAGGAGCATTAGTGAGTCCAAATGGCATAACCTTCCATTTGTAAGAACCCCAACAAGTTCTGAATGTTGTTTTCCATTTGTCACCTTCCGCGATTTGGTCTAAATGGTATGTGTGAGTGAGATCGAGTTTGGTATAAAACTCACAAAGCATGTATGGTTGATGTAAAGTGTCTAAAAACCTCTATCATGATTGGGCGGGGGTTCACCATTAATGATTTGAGTCAAAGTTCTTCCATCATTCAAAGGTGTGAGCTGGAGGTGAGAAGGTCCAGCCATTTTTTTGGAAAAGATAGAAAGGATTTGCTCAAACTCGTACAGTACTTAAATGTTAAAGACATGCGGCATACATGAGGCATTAACCTAACACGCGCGCACGGAATTGCGGCACGGCCCACTGACAGCGTGAGATCACGGAAGTGCGGTGCGGCCATAGCCGCAAGAAGCGCTTGAGCGCGGTACACAGCCACTACGTGCATGTGGCTGTGCACGCAAGATTTGGAACCTCAGAATATAATATTTTGAACTCCGTTTGAACCAGATTGTTGAAAACGGCCCGGCACGCTTGGCATTTGACTTATTTTATCGATTTCAGAGTCCTCTTCGATTATGGCTTCGACATTCATTCGTTAGTCTATACTCATGGGCAAAAAGAAAGCAAGCGGTGCGAAGCTATCTGCAAAGGCAGAGAAGAAAGCCAAGGCTATCCAAAAAATCGAGCGGAAAGAAAAGAAAAAGAGCAAAGGAAAAGGCAAAGATGGTGCTGATAATGGAGAAGATTTAGAAAGCATACTGGAGCAGGTACTTGGAATTGATACGAAAGATATATGAGTACAGATCCAACATAGAATAATCAGTAGATGCGACAAGAATGGGAAGCAGCGCATTCCGTAACCGAGGAACTAGTCGAAGGGCCTCCAAGTCGTCGAGCAAACGCTACGCTAACGGTGTGTCCTACGGGAAATCATTTATGGTTTATAGGAGGTGAACTCTTCAGCGAAGATGGGAAAGCGGTATGTCTGATATCTTCCAGTTTTCATTCACGATACGCATGATTAAGTTTGCAGTTAGTATTTTGTAGGTTTCCTTCACCCAGACTACGGAAAAAGCTCTTACGGAAAGCTTTCCAGTACAACGACCTATTTCGATATTCGCCCGAGAAGGTAAGAATTCTATAAAGTTTCAATCAATGCTGACAATTTTGTCATTCTTGACTTCTTTCAATCACCACTATCATTATCATCGTCGCGACCAATAGGATGAATGGCGAAAATTTATATCTCCAACCTGCCCAGGGCCTCGGTCGGCACACGCAGTCGCAGTGACAGCAGCTGGCGGCGGAAAGCTTTTTTTGTTCGGTACGTGCGAGTCATTCCACCAATGATTTTTGTTCCTATACATGTTATACAGGTGGCGAATTCTCATCCCAAAACCAAACAACTTTCTACCACTATCGCGACTTCTGGTGCTTCGATATTGCTACGCACTCGTGGGATCGCATCGATACAAAGCTTAGACCAACAGCGAGGTCTGGACATCGGTGCGCTATTCTTGCAGTCCTTGCAATTGCCATTGAATCGAAACTGAAGTGTTCGTCGATGAAAGATTGGCTGTATGGAAACATTACATCGTGCTGTTTGGTGGATTCCACGATCCGGGGATTACGAGTGTGTTTATACATCGTACTCACTCATGGGCATGGTTGAAATTGAATTTCCTCCAGCTCGATACCTCAACGATCTTTGGGTTTTCGACACTCAGGAATATAAGTGGCGTCTGATAGAGTTCAAACCGAATGAGAGCCGCCCTTCGTAAGCTAGTTGTATAGTATCCTCAATTCGCCGCCTGATGTTCATCTCAGTCCCCGCAGTGGCTTCTCTTTTTTGTCAACCACAGAAGGAATCGTTCTTCACGGTGAGTCCACGTCATATCATTGCGGAAGACTCGACTTACTTCCACCTTCCAAGGGGGCTACTGCAAAGAATACGCCAAAGGGAAACGTCCTATTGGTATCATGCTCGAAGATACATGGGTCCTCAAGATGTCTATACCCGACCCTTCTTCAGGTACCGGTGCTCCTGCCGAACCGAGCAGCTCAAGCAGCAAGAAGAAACTAGCTGCTCAAGCTTTATCTGTCAAATGGGAACGGCAAAAGCGGTCTTCGACGGCTTACGCTCCTGCTTTGCGGTCTGGATGTACGATGACGGCGTGGCAGGCGAAAGAGATGGGAGTGATGTTCGGTGGTGTGACGGATGAGGACACGAGTGAAGAGACATTAGAAAGCGTGTTTTGGAACGATCTGTATGTGATTCTAACGAGGCTTGGGCGATCCTATGGTTGATGTTGACTTTTTTTTCAGGAACGCCTACCAATGGAACGGAAAAGGCCGATGGTTTTCTCTGACGTTGAGGAAGCCTAAGAAGAAGCCTGGTGCAGGAGGAGGAAGAAAGAAACAAACCTCCGCTATCGCTGAACGTGGTGATCGGAGCGATGACGAGGATGAGGAGGTGAGTCTATCGCTGCTGCTTACGCTCATACGCCGAATGCCAGGCAATATCTAGTACGCTAAGACGTCCATCAAGGCAACACCGAAAGCACCTTCCACCGTAACCACAAAACGACTTATCGGAGATGATACCGATCCAGACGACCCGATACTCACTACCCCATTGCCCCGTTATAACGCGATGCTTGCCGTGCTTAAAAATACTTTATACATGTGAGTATCACAGTTTTTCCTACTGGCATTGGCTGTATCTTATCCCCTCTTTTTCACCTAGTTACGGAGGCATATTCGAGCGCGGCTCTCGCGAATACACCTTGGACGATTTTCACTCCATCCACCTCGATAAAATGGATCGATTCGTATGTTTGAAGGAAAGCGACATCGTGATTGAGGAGGGTGACGATGAGAGCGACGAAGAAGACAAGGACGGAGATGATAACGATACCGACACCGAAACCGATAGTGGCACAGATGAAGGTGACTCGGACGACGAAGGAACGATTGTTGGGAGTGTCACAACCAAAGACGAAGAGGATCTATATGAACGTCTCCACCAGCTCAATTTCACCGATGATTTGGACTCGATTACGGTCATTGAGGAAGATGATGATGGCGAGGGTGAGTATGAGCTGACAACAACGACGGAGCCGTCTGCCGCACAGGTGTGTGCATTTTCGCGTCCAAGCCAACACCACCTGAGATCATTAGGTCGATTTGCGAGCAAAGGCGAACGCATTCATGGGCGTGTCCAAGAATAGTACAAGATCTCCTGAGGATATACTCAGTACACCACTCCCTGGAGAAACGTTGGCCATGTTCTATTCACGTTCCCGTATGTCTTCTCTATCTCCCCACCTATCAATCTCTCGTTCCTCACTCCCAAACATAGGTGAATACTGGTCCCAAAAAGCTTTAGGTATCGGTCCAGCCTTTACCGATGCTCGTGGAAAACAACTGCGTGCCGCTGGATTCAGTCTAGCAGAAGAACGATATAGTGGGTTGATTTCTCCCCTCCTGGATAAGAATTTATTATATCTCAATGAGTCTTCCTTCCATTCCTGTCGTACTTGCAGAAGAATACAAGCCCATTCTCGAGGAAGTGGAGAAGATGCTGTCGGAGGCTGGGCTTGACGAGGAAGAGATTCGGAAGAGCGCTGCTGGTGGTATGGATGCTGGTTCAGGGAAAAGTCGGAATCGTCGATAGCTACCGTTATTCTGCTCTTCTTGAACACGTTCGTTTTCACAGTACTCATCGAGCTGCACCGAACTACACAGATCTTCAGATTGTTCTAGTTTGGTCCCCTGTCAGAAATTCGAGACTTGACGTGGTGTAAGAGTCAATTGGGCACCGTTAAATTTCCATGAACACGCCAAAGCGTAAGATTGGGCATTTATCTGGCAGATGAACGGACCAGAGAATCTGGGGCTCGGGATGATGAGAATGCGCGATAGCATAAGAAACGCAAAACGCAAATTTGCGCTTAGCAGAGAGGCGAGAATCATGGTGGTAATGAAAGCACCAATGCGAAAAATCCATTCAGGCCCCTCTCAACTCGGAACTGCCTACATAGATACAAAAGTTGTTGATAGTAAGCCTTCTTGATCCATGTACATCATTCTTCCCTGTAGAGCGTTTGCTTACATCCTCAGCTATACACCCAGATGTTTCCGTATCTCGGGCAAAGTCAAATCCACATATAAATGCTTTCGGTGTGTAATGATTATGCTTTATTTCTCCGCATGCATATGACGATTTAATGTTGCCAGTCTCAACACGGGTCCGTTGAAGAATCTATTTGACTGACAATCAACTGGCATTACAGGAACTCGGAGCCTCCGAATCTTGTCTGTTCTCTTCCTGAGTGAAATGGACCCAACACACTTGTTCGGTAGCAAATATTGATTTGTGTTTCTTCCGTCGAGTCTTAACATCATGCCTCTTCACTCGGGTCAAGAGATCCCGTTCTCTCCAAAGTGCATAAAAAAGCCGACCTGTTCCAACTTCAGTATACAACCTATTCATTCAACACATTCTTCTACATCGGCGGGTCCGATATTTGAATATTGCTATTCGATGCTGGGGTTTCTTTCTTCTCTTCTTCGTTACATCTATTTGTGCTGCGCCACCCGAATACTTTGACTCAAGAAATTCCGTGCAACACTCTATTGTGGACTAGCTGACCACAATCGAACCGGAGTGTAGTGTAGCTGAAAAGGAATCTGTTCGTGAAGCACTGTCGGATGCTTATGAGATTGCAGAAGTCGCTCAACATATACAGAAAACAGATCCTGCGTTTGTGAGCTACTAACATTCTCAAGCTCTTGACTCTCTAATCATCTTATTAGGTTTCAAAATTATTTTGTCCAAGGCGACAAAAAATTTCCTGCCACCATGTACGAATCTTTCCTCAGTGGTGGCGGTTTACGCAAAAAGTCTTCCATAACATGCGTTCGCACATCATCTCCTGAGAACCACAAATTCTGCCTCGAGGGCAAGTAAGTGCTTTCAATCGTTTGATCCCAAACCATCGAATTTTCATTGACACGGTCCAAGTCTTACCTTTGTTGAAGCAGATAAAAATGGTGAGGAGAAGATGTTTCTTTGTCCACAATTCTTTGGAAAGCCAGCTCCCCCACCTGGCTATGGGACCACAGCGTTGACTCTCTCCTCCAAAAAGTTTACTCCCCAAGGATGGTGCACTCCTCCTCCCCATGTTCTTGGGCATTACACGGCCTTGGGTGGACATACGATCCTACACGAGATGACTCATATGACATTCATCTCTTCTCATGCACTCAACCCTCCACGTCTTCCGTACGTTTGTCTGTTCGATACTGTCTCATGATTCTCTTTATTCTAATGCTTCTCAACATTGATAGTCATGGATTCAGACTGGTTGTTGACGTTATGGGACAACCCGACCAGCTGCATCCAAGTCACTTTTATTACGATTAGTCCCCTACTCTTGCTCGGGATCTGAAGAAACGTTGGGAAGCGTACCAGGCGGCTCAGACCAGTGGAAATTTCAACCATAAGATGCCGCCTGTTCCAACTTCACGTAATGCAGAGAATTACGCAGATGCAGCTGTTGGTACGTACAGTGCATATAGTCATTCACACCATCAACTGACTTCACCAATATACAGAGTACTTCTTTGCGAAAAAGTGTTCTAACTTTAAACCAGGAAGTATCCTCGGTCAAACAGGACTAGAGTTATAATAGGACCAATGCATGGATTTACCTTTGCAATTTTGGATAAAAGGACGCGATTGTTTTGCAATATGGCATAGACTGCATTTACGACTCAAGTACAGTGCATTGTACTACGTTGTACATCTTAATGCCTGCGTATATTATTCAGTACAATTCAGACATGTTCTTCATCTAGTTGATCTGTTTGTCCACAATTTCCGGAGGTAAATTTCTCATCGACAAACATCGCAAAATAAGCAAACCATTGAAAATTTCAACTCCCAGACAATCATGGCATACTAGGGCATCTCTAACAACCTTGGTCAATCCCGTAGCTCATCCTGCCATGGTCATTTCCATCCCCTTACCTATGTATCCAGCATCTGCCGGTGTAACATATCCATAGCAAAGTGTTCGAAAGATGGAAAAGGACACAGTCAGTAGCAAGAGAACATTCAACAGGGAAGGCGAACGAACTCGTGTTCGTACGACTTCACGAAAAGCGCACATGACATTCGTTTCTATCATTCAAAAAGTCCTGCCCATTTTTTATGGAAGGGTTGTATTCTTTGATTGCCTAAGCTAAGTACGTGACATGGCTCAGCGCTGATATAGATTACACTAGCTTAAGGGTGTAGTAACACTTTCGTATATCCATCAATCCGTTTGTCGAATTTATCATAAGCCTCCACCGCGGCATCGAGCGAAAGATTGTGTGACACGACAAAGGAAGGTTTAGCACGTCCAGCAACGATGAGGTCCCGTAAATAACGATTATACGCCTGGACAGATGCACGTTTGAACTTGTAGACTATGTATTTGTAAAGATGCATACCTTGACGTTGCACTGTCCAGTCCCGATGCTCAGTCCTTTCTCGAATAATTTGCCTAAACGAGAGTAAATGAAATACTTCAGAGGTTCGTTGGCTAATACTCACCGAAAGGGAATGAAATATAACCCCTGCAGTGCAGGTAGTTATGTCAATCAAGCGTGAACTTCTCAGTCTGATTATAAAACGCTCACTTGGCTGCTGCCGAATCAGGAGCGCCAGGATCACTAGGCACATACAGTCCAGGTATTCCCAGTCCACCAGTTGGCCGTACCACTCTAATGAGGGCTTCGAGAACCACGTTTGGTTGTTCAGTCTTACCATCACTAGTAACCGCCTGATATCCAACAGCTGAACAAAGAATTTCAGCCAATTGTTGGCCAACCATCACGCAAGACTCACCGTCTACTCCGCGGTCAACCTCTTTACTGTGATAGGACATGATAAACCTATTCAGCAATGGAATCACTGGCACTTACCCCCCTCGTGCCTTCAGGATTTGCTCTACTGGATCACCGGCAGAGAAGTTAATTGGGGTAGCACCTATTTCTTTGGCCTTCCCCAAACGTTCGGGAACACGGTCTACGACGAAGACGTCGGATGCGCCACGAATAATGGCAGAGTACGCTGCCATGAGGCCTACAGGACCGGCTCCAAAGACAACTACAGATTCTCCTGGGCGAAAGCCCTGTAGCGACATCAACGGTATTTTTTGTGTAAAGAAGCGTCACTAACGGATAGCTGTACCCCATGCCAACCCTGTAGATAGTTAAAATTGAGGAGGAGCAGGAGGAATATATAGTGAGTTGACGTACTGTAGGGAAGATGTCTGCGAGAAGAGCAAAATCATTTTCATGCTCGGTTCCTGGAGGAAGAACTAGGGCATTGAAATCGGCGAAAGGAACGCGGACGTATTCCTAGTCGAAGGTGTTAGGATCATTTTTAATAGAGTCAGGATACGCGTACAGCTTGACCTCCTGGATAAGGACCCATGGCGACATAACTACCCAGAAATAAAATCAAGAACTACTCATACGTCAAGCCAACATACCCATAGGCTCTGTAAACAGCTTTTCAGTAAAGAAAAAAAACTAGACTCAATGAGCATATGCTTTAAGTTACGCACCCGCCCGCCTATTAAATTGATTAGCATAGCGATCAGGTGAAGGTAGATACAATAACTCACGAATCCTGGGTTTACAATCGTGCAAAAAGCTGACCGACCCTCCTCACAATTGATGCATCTCCCGCAAGCGACATTGAACGGCATGACAACTCGATCGCCTTTCTTCAAAAGCTGGGAAGATTCGATTAGGTTTCGGAATGGAGAGGCGAATCATCTCAGCGCACGGTAACGCCGCTCCCAACTTCCTGTGGACAAATTTCAAACAGTGAGTATGGAATGAAGCGCTGTTCCCCTAAGATGAAGCGACGAACATCAACGATTCCCATACTAGAGATAGATCAGTATTCGCTTCTTCGTCAGTACAATGAACGTCATGCAGACATACTTCTCGTGCCCGAACACAATGCCTGGTTCAGCTGCCGTACGTCCTTCGTACATATGCAAGTCGCTGTCGATAATTAAGCTAACTAAAGATTTCTCACTTCAACAAAGAGCTTTACCTTCCACAAATGCACGTCGTGGTGACTACGGGTTCATGACATTAGTGTTTCGAGAGATAGTGTTTCGAGAGCCACGAATTGAAATAAAAATTTAAAGATATCACCCACCTTTCACGATCACATCGTCGGGATGCAACATTGTGGGCTTTGGGACTTCACGTACTGACACTGTGAAAGGCTTTTCGTATACCACAGCACGCATAGTCGTCATTCGCTTGGAAGGAAGGAAGAATGCGAATTCTGTTTTGAATAACAAGTCTTATCTGTTCTTCTGTCTAGCCTGAGATAAATAGAGAACCCTGTGACGTGAAATTGGAGAATAGGGAGAGTCAGCTGCGCCAGAAATCATGAATAGCTAGTATTCCATTGGACGAAGGCTGAGAAAAGTGGGATAGATTTTAAACGGTTAGCACCAGAGCAACCAAAAGTGTCCACCAGCTATAACGCGCTAGGCGTCTGTTCAGCGTTCCTTGAGTTTAAGTGACAATGCTGCAAATTTTGGACTCTGAAATCTACGTGTCGGAGTGGATTAGCGTGTCGCAAGCCAGACGACGAGTTCACGACAGGAAAGAAATGAATTATTGTACCAGTGCAATTACACGAGTTGGGAAAAGAATACTTTCAAGTTCCGACTCAAATCTGCGCAAGGCGCTTCTTGACAAAGACCATCACAGTTCTCTTTCAACGATGTTATTGAACATGTTGTCTCTTCAAAGAACACAATGGCGGTTTAGCGCCTAGCCAAGTTATGGCCGGTGATATTAAGGGCGTACTTAAGATGCACGGTGCTTGAACAATCGCCAAACCATCCCATTCATCCCCCTCGGATGCTCTTACCAAGAAATCCCCCACCCGTGAAGGAAGAAGTAAGTTGCATTTGATCAACGAGTACTGTGATAATTTACTTACTCTGTCTTTCACTGTAAATCTTCCAAGGACCCGGAACACTTGTTTCAAGAATTCGTCCACGACCCCCAGCACCGACAATTGATTGCCCAATGGATCCCCCTAGCCTACTGGGAAGGTCCCAAATCTTCCTTTGCCCGTGCCTTCTATATCTTGTGGCAAAAGTATCCGAACAGATTAAAGTTCTACGGCGATCCTTTCTTCCAACCGGGACTTGATACCGCCATGGCTTTGCGCGAGATGGCACTGGTGTTGGACATCGGATCTGATTTATCAAAGTTGGACGAATCTGAGGAGTCGAAGATGAAATTAAAGAAGGTTTTTTCAAATGAAATGAGTTCCGAAACCTCGAAACCTCTTGAATCTTTTCCAGGCATTCAGTCCCTTGATGATCAAAGGCCTCCCATTCATCGTCCAATCACGCTAACGCTATCTGCACCCACTAGTGGACCGTTTCGAACTGTACCGAGCACAAACCTCGGAGGGAACACTGAACCGGTATCTTTCAAGACCATAAAATCCCCGTTCGCCTATCTTGAGTGGCACAAGGAGATTGATAATGAAATATTGAATGGAGAGACGAAGCCGGCTTTGCACTCGCTATCCGTTCCCTTCTCGGGAGGTGGTACTGGTGGGATCGAGGATCGTTGCCAGGATAGCGCTTCCGGAGAAGAACTGGCGGCGAATACGACCGATGTTACTCATGTACGTATCATAATTTATATCGTCGTTGATCGTCCTAACCGTTTCACTCCAGTCTGTGCCAAAACTTGATGCTAGTACTCTTGTTCCGTGTCCTGAGTCAAAAGAGCAAGTCGAGAGGGCAAGCATCCATTCGCTTTTTTAGATCCATCTCACTAGAGTTGATACTGCTAAATTAGACCGCTTCCCCTCTTACCCCCTTAGAAGAGCCCGTTGACGGAGGCACGGTCGACAACGAAGTCATGAATCTTTCTGCCTCTGAGATGGTAAAAAGCGGTGCCCTGAGCTGACATTCGAAGTACAACTAATGTCATTTGTGGCTCGCGTTTAGGCCGACGAAGCCAGGACCGTGAAAACAATTCGCAACATACTGGTCGAGGTCCGTGCAGCAGATAGTGAGAAAAGAGTCGAGGTACACGCGTTTCAGCCAAATGAGCGGAATCAAAGCTCAATAGCTCGTGCGCAGAATCCTTTGGTCCATCTCCTCGGCAGTCCCAAGAGCGCTAGGACGAAGAAGAGAGCCAGATTTAGACGTAATTAAACAGTCTGCGAACCGCGATGCCGAAATTTTTGCCAGTACGAGTGTTCGTCGGCAGTGTGCTTCCTCGTGCCGGCAAAAAGAAAAGAAAAACACTATATTCGTCAATCGGACCCCCTCTCTGAACGATGCGAGCTCTCTGACGGCTCAATCCTTCTCGTTCTGAATCCTCCGTGGTTGCTTCACCGGCTTTGAACGCCTCTGCTGCTGATGACAATGTCCAGCCTTCTTCACTGTTCACTCCTCTACCCCCAGAAGACCATTCGTCTTTGACACATCGCCGTTCTGCGAGGATTGTTGTCAATAATAAAAAGAACGTAGTCGGAACAGTAATTAGTGAGTTGGGGAAGTGAGTTTCAGGATACCACGCGCTCTGAGGCTTGTAAGAACGAATTTATTAAATATCATAATACTTTCCATAAACTTTTGTACCCCGCTTAGTATAAACCCACGATAACAGCAGCTTTGCCCGCCGATGGGAACTCTGAAAAGTCCAGAGCGTCCGGCCCGTCGAAAGCGTGGACATGAACATTCACTGTAAGTTGCCAGACAGCGTCTTCTCCCGTCCATCCTCTGGCTTCGTTGTTAAGACTCATCATCACGAAACTCACGAGCTCAACGTTTCTTAACTTTACTCTTTCACGATACACGAAGAAAACTCAATCAAGTCATGTCTGAAGGCATCGCCATGGCTCCTGCGCCAGCCGTCGCACCAATCGCACCCAGAGAAGGGGAGGACGGGTCGAGAATAGAACAATCAGAGGATGTGAACGAGGAGCCAGCTCCAATAACAGAGCAGGAAGTCGGGGAATACAGAGAACAAGATCGATATCTGCCAGTAAGCTGTTACTTCATGATTTTACAACTTAGCTCAAAACCTTCTTGGTAGATCGCTAACGTCTCTCGTATTATGAAGTCTTCTGTGCCTCCGACAGCAAAAATTGCGAAAGACGCGAAAGAATGCGTGCAAGAGTACGCAAAATCTTTTTTCACCTTTCTGCAAGTTTTATCCACGTTCTCTTTAGATGCGTTTCGGAATTCATCTCGTTCATTACATCTGAGGCCGCAGAGAAATGCCAGCTCGAGAAGCGCAAAACGATAGGTGGTGAAGATATCCTGTACGCCATGGGATCCCTAGGCTTCGATAACTACGCGGAATGTCTGAAAGTCCATCTAGCCAAGTTACGCGCTGTGAGTCTCAGTAGTCATTAGACGTACCATCTTTTGTGTTTAAAGACCTTACTCTTATAGCATCAACACGGGAACGCAACAGTTGCTAGCGGTAGCGGTCGCGGCGCTGATAGGATAGATGAAGAATGAAGAAGACTTATGCATTACTGATTATCTCGTCAGACTCTCCGTGGTTCGGGCATCGCAGACCTCGTCCAGAAGATACTTTATGCATAGAGCCGTTGTGGACCCTATCCTGGGTATATCTATTCCAGTATTTGTGAGTTTAGTATGTTATATATATATTGTATAAGCTGATGATCCTTCCATCTCAGATTCGTTTTGTATCTGTCGTTGTTCCTCGTATCGTGTATATTATTTCACTCTGCTGGTTCGTTTGGCAATTGGTTTTATCACTTGACATGATATCTGTCATATCTCTCCTTTTGACCTGGCACTCTAGCCGCAATGCTAACCAGTCAGCGCCCTCGTGGGCGTTTGAATGTGGTCAGAATGTGGTCAGCGCTGCCTATGTATGAAGAACATGAGCCTTACTGTGTTGCTACCCACGACATTGGAATACATCCGGATCCGAAGCATCCATGTCTATCTTAATGCTTATGAAGTTCACTCCAGACGTTTTTCCAGGCACATTATAACCTTCTTCCACATATATAAGAAGCACCTACTGAAAGCTTCTCTTTTCCGTCTTTGTCGTTATACCAACTCTAATTTGCCGCTCGTTTTCATCACAATTTGATTATGCTGAAGCTTCGTTTTAGTTTCCTTGCACTTGGTATGTCACTTTGAACGTGTTTTCCCCCGATGAATCAACGCCTTCTACATTTCTTCGGGCTCTCTTCCCTGATCAATTCTCACATTTGCATTAGGTCTAAAGTACGGCTTTTGCCAGCGCTACATCGGCGTCTTATTCTTAAGCTTTACCTCCGTCGACTAACACGGCTTATCCATCCATCGTAACGTTCTATCTACCCGCAACGATTTTTCAAATCGGTGTTCCTGTGACCAGCATCGCGTCCGTCAGCCTCGTTGAATCTGGCGTTTCTAACGGAGTCACCGTACACAACGTTCGTCGAAGAGTGTGGTTGTTGAAATCGCGGCTACAACGATGTCTACTATGATTGATGGTACGCCGGTCGAAACCGCTTTGATCTCTGTGGTGATGACTACGACAATCGGTATGCCGAATTAAGCCTATTACTTCTCCCGCGTCTCGAACTAATTGCTTCTGAAGGTACTATGATATCGAATGGACAAAGCTGGACATTCAGTGCTCCCAACTACGATAATCTGGTCGAGAATCACACTCTAACTTCCTCAGTAATGCGATACGACACTGCAAAGCGCACCTTCGCTTGAATGCTCGTATCAGTCGACGATCAATTTCGGAGGGTCTTTCGGGAATTGCTTTGGGAAAGTATATGCTCACTCTCGGTTCAGCAAGTGATGCCATATCTCCAACTTGGAGCTCGGACTCTGAAAGTGGAACTTCTATTCCTACATCTGAGTCGAATAAGAGCAGCAACAGTACAGGTAAATTGTCAGATGTCAGATGTTTTGCAGCGGGAGTGGAAGCAGGCATACTTAATCACGACATGAAATTCTAAACGATATTTTGATACGGAAGTGATGATGAGATCTGTGGGGTAGAGGGCTAAGCTGTGAGAGCTTCACTCTTGTCTAGCGTTAACTTCAAAACCTCGGATTCGGCACTACTCAGTAACACAGCAACCGTGGAGGCGTTCCCATGAGCTAGTGGTAGAGGAATGCACTACCATCAATCAATCCGGATAGTGAACACACAAGTCTTGGAGGTGATACAATCACTTCGGTTGAGCTCCTGATTTCTATCTCAAAGAAGAGTGCATGGATTAACGAACGCAGTCAATGCCACTTACAGAAATCCTCCGATGATTTGCTCATCCGGGCCCATCTCCCCAGAACATGCAGGATACTTGGGACAGCTTTCGAAGCTGCCTTCGACAATCTCGAATACTGAGTGCAAAGATCCACCACCGTAGTGCTTGTTCGTGAAGTGAACTTCCAAATTACCGATCCCCTTCTCCTATAGCTCAGCTGCGGTTCTGATCAGGGCACTGATACGGCTACGGACATCTATTGAAAACCTTTCCGTTCCATCTCCAACATTGACCCTTACCCACTTTCCAGATTCAGGACCTTGAAATTTAAGTAGGTCAGGGCGTTGCTGACGTAATGTCATGGGTAGATTGATCAGTAAACTTCTCATTTGACAAAATCAGCCACATACAGTTTTCGGTTGATAAGTTTTTCCTGTTGTGAGAGACGTGAGAATCCCTTCAGGTGAAGTTCCCTCCTTTTCAAGCTTGCCGACACAGGGATCCCTCTCAGGTGCCGAACAGCCCTCAAGATCTCCGCTAAGGTTGAATGAGATTGGGTTAGAACTCAGTAGAAAACTCGCACAAAACAACTTAGTGCTGATTTTATAGTAGCTTGCTGCTATTGAACTAGTACACCCACAACATCACACTTTGAGAAATTTGCTGATGTTATGACCTTGCTTTGTGTGATTGTCTAGGTGTTTTTGTTCCAACTGAAATGATGAAGTGGCTCTGAAGAGTATGAATAATACACCAATTGAGTGGTGGCATCAGTTCACTGAGAAAACTGGTGTGCAAATCTCAAGGAAATCATCCTTCAGGGCAAAACTAGATATATCTTTGATACAACTTCCAACCAACACATGCATGTTCTAGATTTACACTCAGAATCTACAATTTTTTCAACATATTCATACACTGATGCTAGATTACTCCTCTATTGGGTCTTCATTCCTCTGATTCAGCAAGAGCTTGCAAATTTCAAGCAATGGTGAAACAACCATTGCATTCATACCCAAATCAACAAACTCATGGCCTCTGGCAATGTTCCTTCATTTGCACTTGAGTATCCAACTGTCTTGAAGGGCATCAACTACCAGATCAACATTTCAAAGGAGGCAATTGGACAGCTCTGTATGTTCCTTGAAGAGGAGATGCACATATCCCACCAGGAATGTGTTTCTTGGTACCCAGACAAGTTTGCTCACACTGCTCAAGTAGCTTGGAAAACAATGGAAAAACCTGGCATCTGTTCCAATTGTTCACTAATGGACTATTGGAAAGGGGTTGCAGTGTTAATTGCGGGAAATGGCGAAGAGAGATACTTTGCGAGGTAAAATGATCCTAATACTAGATAGTCAGACCTTGACTCCACTATTAGTAGAGTCCTCGACACTTTGCATGTTTGATAGAGAAGGGAGATAAATGTGTTCTGTTTGTGATGACCTTTGCTGAATGTACTGACAGTAGGGTTGTTAAAACAATGATAAGGATAGATGATTAATTGATATCACTATTGAAGTGCTATCAAGGTTGATATTTAAACTAAGGAACTACTTATTTGATACCATAGCTTTATACTAAAGGTAAGTCAGGATCATGAAGCAATGCCATGCCTGAATGGGTTAGTTCATAAGTAAAGAACAAAGGAAAGGATATGAAAGGAATAGTGTGGATCCAATAAGGATGAAAAAAGATAATGAAGAAATGCTTTGCAAAGTAATTGCATAGTGGTAAGCAGATATAAGTGATATATCTAAGTAGCAGAATAAATTGCAAAGCCTTGTAAAAACTTAGCTTTGCATAGATATAACAGTATCCCCCTCTTAGGCTTTCACCCTCGAAAGCCTACACAATCTTTAACAATTGAAGAATCTAAAAATAAACAAAAATGGAAAATTAAAAAGGAAAAGTAAAAATTTTCAAATGTCACGTGATTTATGATAGAGGTAAACAAATGTTTTGAAGTCGAACCTGCCCTTAACAAAGAATGAGTATAAAACAAGGCTTTTTTCTCTGTTTTTTCACAAGTACTCATTTCTCTTCAAAATGTCTTTCACTGTCACTGTCACCAAAACTGTGCAAGAATATCATGTGAGGCTCATTTGCGAGCAGGCAAAATGATCCTGCCTTTGACAACTCGAGGTCACTACTCAGGAGGCGGCCTTTGCAGAGGAGATGCAGAGGTTGGAGGAGGATACTGCTTGCAAGGCAGAGCATGAAGCTGAGGAGAAGAGGCTCAAGGATGAGAGAAAGCTCAATGAAGAATGGAGGGTGGAAAAGAAAAGGGAGGAAGACAGGCTCATGCAGGAGAGCATTGCAAAGGTGAAAGCTGACACATTGAAGAAGTTAGCAGAGGCTGAAGAGACTCATGATCATAGGAGGGAGAATGCCCTCAATGTGTTGCAAGAGTGTCAAGAGTGTGCAGCTCATGCAGTATCACAGAGAATGGGTGCCACAATGAGTTCACAGGAGCCTTTGGGCTCCAAATCAGAAGTCTACAAGTTGGCTTCCATGGTTCGTGATACCCCGGAAGTTGAAGTAAGAGTGTTGATGAGGAAATGAGCAGTTCCTCAGGTGAGTAGTTTTGTTTGCAAAGGAGATTTTTTGTACTTAATGACTTTCGTAGATTGGTGTCGCTCCTGATTCAGATAATGACCCTGTGCCAGGAAATGACCATGACAATGATGACGATGATGATGAGGAACCCCCGCCTCCTACTCCTTTGTGTAACCACAAAACCTGTGTTCAATGTGTTATGCAGGGCAATACAACCAATTGTATTGCTCAACTCAGCAAACCCTGGACTCAGGCTTGTCTGGCCTGTCACCAGCAATGACAATGTTGTAGCTGGTCTGGGGATAATGCAGCCTGAAGGTCACAAAGGAAATGCCCAAGGGTCAACAAAGATGTTTACCAAGGTCCCATGAGGGGCATTGCAGAGAGAAGGTTGGTAGGGGTGGAGTTGGGGGTGAAGTTGGATCTGCTTGCAGAGCAGAATGAGGAGATGAAGAGGCAGATGGGGACCCTTCTTGGTTTTGCAAGTCAAGCAGCCTTCACGATGGAGGAGTTGGTTCATCTGGTCCAGCAACAGCCTGGAGAGGAAAGGGTAGAAGAAGACGAAGAGAAGGACAAAGAAGAAGACAATGAAGAAGCAGAAGAAGAGGAAGATGAAGAGAAGAGAAGATGAACAATTTGTGAAGGAAAAAAGCGCACAGAGTAAATTCCACAAAGGACTTATAATTAATTTTGTAATTAATAGTTATTTTGTTTTTGTCATGAAGTGAGCCACCTCTATCATTTTCCTTTCTCTATGATACACCATCCAAACACCCTTACCTATAATAATTGGTCCAGAACCTTCCATCCTGTTCTATTAGTTCCATTCCATTCCTTGTGCCTGAGCTATACAGTATTACATCATAGTTCCTGCACTCCACCTTGTATATATAAGCCAGTCCCCACAACCTGGTCCCTTATCTTGACCTCTTTGTTGTTGGGACCAGGTATGTCTTTACTTACTTATCTGTACCTACCATCAATATAACTTTGTCATTGGGACCAGTATCTGTCTGTTTCCATCCAAGTCTCCACTCCGCTCCACCATTGTCATCACCTCTTTGTGACATTAGGTCAAGATCCCTTACTGCACTGATAGCCTACTGATTAGGTTATCCTTGCAGGTTCCGCTTTCACCACATCTACTTACACTGCTGCACCAAGCCTGCCCACTCATACTATCGACTGCTCCACCTACCCGCACACTTTTGATACTAAAGACTGAACCCACATCCATAGCAAGAACAGCAACTCCTGGGCTGATTGCAGTTCTCAACCTTGTCCGAATGCTGTTGCCAATTCCATCAGTAAAGAGGAGAGCCTATTGGATGGTACAGTGATCACACCCATCCTAGCCCCTACCCCACCTACACCCCCACCCACTATGTCAAGCCCTGAAGTCAACACAAACCAGCTCATGGCACAGCTCATTGAGCAGGTGACTCAGCTCACAGCCAATCTCCACAAAGCCTTGGCCAAGTTGAGTATGAATAAGCCTGAGCTCTTCAAAGGCTCCAGTAGTGTGAAAGCACGTCACTTTATTGCTCACTATCAAAGCTGGGCAATGGAACAACCAGATTTGAGCAACAACGAAGGGAAGCTGATTAAGGCAGCACTAGGATTCTCCTCAGGAAATGCTGCTGACTGGGCTACACTGTACCTCCTAGAATTCAGCCATAACCAACAACCCTTTAATGGACAATGGGAAGACTTCAAAACAGCCTTCACCCTCTGATTTGAATTCATTGATGCAGGTATGGAGGCCTGGAATGCAATCCAGCATCTGTGACAAGCAAAAGGTCAAACAGTAGTGGGATTTGCACAGAAGTTCAATGACATTGGTGATTGGATTGGGCTCTTGGATGTTGACCTACAAGAATGCTTTCACAAGGGCCTCAACCTAGAGATCTGACAAATTCTCATTGTGGTTAACATAGCTCAGGGACTAGCCCCTACACTGGAGGAGGCAATCAGACAAGCAATCTCAGTGGATGTATTCCTGCATGACCCCACCATGACAGGCCATAATCTGGGTGCTTCTCATACCTCTCCTCCCTTTGCTAACTCTCATGCCATGGTTGTCGATGCCACACACACCAGTGGTAACAGCAGACAAAGTTTTGTGGCCCAGATGAGAGGCAGGTGTTATGGCTGTGGTTTGCAAAGTCACAAGAAGAGGAACTGCACATACAAGGACACAGTATGCCGCTACTGTGGGCAACAAGGTCACCTAGAATCAGTCTGCCAAGACAAGTTCATGGGTCTAGAACATGGCTGGGGTAAGTGTCAACAACCCCACTGCCAACAAGTTGTGGCTTCCTCTTCAATTCCCTTTACTCTCTTCCCCGATGAACCCGTCCAAATTGCTGCATCTACTCCGTCTTCTGCCCCATCTCCCACTGCCCAGTCCCCAGCTACCTGTTATGATCGTGCACAAAGGAATCGTCGGGAATAATTGTGGGATGATCACAAGAAAATATGAAGGAGAATACTTTGCGAGGTAAAACAATCCTATACAAAGTAGTTGGACCTTGACTCCACTATTAGTAGAGTCCTCAACACTTCGCATGTCCGCAAGAGAAGAAAGGTAAACGTGTTCCGTTCGCGAGGACCGTCGTGGAACGTACTGACAGCAAGGATGTTAAAATAATGATACAGATAGCTGATTAATTGGTATCACTATTGAAGTGCTATCAAGGTTGATATTTAAACTAAGGAACTACCTATTCGATACCGTAGCTTTATACTAAAGGTAAGTCAGGATCGCGAAGTGATGCCATGCCCGAATGGGTTAGCTCGTAAGTACAGACAAAGGGAAGGATATAAAAGGAATAGTGTGAATCTGATAAGGATGAAAAGGGATAACAAGTAATTGCTTTGCATTGGAATTCCTTTGCGAAGTAATTGCGTAGTGGTAAAAGGATATAAGTAATATCTAAGTAGCGGAATGGTTTGCGAAGCTTCGTAAAGACTTAGCTTGCATAGATATAACAGTATCCCCCTCTTAGGCTTTCACCCTTGAAAGCCTACACGATTGTTAACGATTGACGAATCTAAAATTAGATAGAATGGAAAAGTAAAAAAGAAAAGTAAATTTTCAAAGTACCATGTGAGTTATGATCGAGGTAAACGAAAAATTTGAAGTCAAACCTGCCCTCAACTATGAACGCGTATAAAACATGATGGTTTTCTCTGTTTTTTCCTAAGTCTTCATCACTATACGATGTCTCTCACTGTTACTGCCACAGAAACCATGCAAGAACAACGAGCATAACTCGTTCATGAACAGGTGGAACAAGCCTGCCTTCGTCAACTTGAGATCGATGCGCAGGAAGCTGCCTTCGAGGAGGAGATGGTTAGATTGGAGGAAGAAGCTGCTTGTGAGGCGGAGCGCGAGCCGGAGATGTGGAGACTTGAGGAAGAGAGAAAGCTCAAGGAGGAGAAACAGGCTATGAAGAAGCGGGAAGAAGAGAAACTCATCGAGGAGAGCATCATGAAGGCAAAAGCTGACACTTTACAAAAATTGGCTGAAGAAGAAAAAGACCGAAATCAACAGCGAGCACAAGCTCTTCAGGAACTACAAGAACGTCGGGATTGTGCAGCTTGTGCTGCGTCATGATGGACAAGTGATCAGGCATCGCGGGAGCCTTCGGGCTCCAAGCAGAAAATTTACAAGTCTGCCTCCGTGGTACGCGATACCCCGGAAGTAGAACGATTGGTTTTAAAGAGGAAATGTGCAGTTTCTTTGGTGAGTGGTAATTGCTCATGATTAACTATTTTGCTTAACAACTTGTAGATTGGTGGAGCCCCGGATCCTGATGATGATCCAACCCCTGGAGATGATGACAACAATGACAATGAGGATGAGGATGATGATGATGATGATGACAACAACGACCCTCCTCCGACTCCTTCACGTAACAAGGTAACACAATCAACTGCATTGCGCAACCTGGGAAGCCGCATACCCAGGCCTGCCTCCACTGTCATCAGCAATGACAATGGTGTAGTTGGTCTGGGGAAAATGCTGCTCGGAGGTTGAGAAGAAAAAAGCCGCGAGTCGATGAAGAGAAGATGTATCAGGGTCCTGTGAGGCACATTGCGGAAAGGAACTTGGTGGGTTTGGAGTTAAGGGAGCAGTTAGATTTGCTCGTGGAGCAAAACTGTTGGCTCCATAAGCAGATGGAATTGCTTCTGGGTTTCGCAAGTCGATCCACTCTCGCGATGGAGGAAATGGTGTGTCTGATCCAGCAGCAGCCCGAGGATGATGTGGTGGTTGATGAAGAACAGGAGGAAGAAAAGGACAAAGAAAAGGACAAAGAAGAAGGAGAAATGGACAAGGAAGAAGAAGAAGAGGAAAGAAATAGAAGAATGGTTCGCAAAGGAAAATGACACGCAATGTAATTCCCACGAAGGATTGTAGTAAATATTGGGACTTGTAATTAAATCTAAGTAGTTGTCCAGTATTGTTTTTGTTGTTTTTTGCTTTGTGTTTTTTGTTTTGTTTTTGTTTGTTTTGTTTTGTTTAATTTTATAAGTTTTTTTTACTTTTTTGGTGAATTTGGGTTTGTAAGGTTTCATTGATAAAAAGTGTTCATGGTGTAAGGAGTAAAGATTCATTTCCCGCAGAAGGAATCACAATGGTTTTGGAAGGAAGGGAATGTGAGAGTTCAAGGTTAGTTTTGCAACAAATGGATCGCGGAACTTCTTGGCGTAAGGAGTTGGAATTTAGTAGGTAATGTAGTAAGTAGTACAGAATGTAATGGTGATGACTCGCGAAGGTTTCGCAAAGAGTTATTGAACTAGGAGAATAAAAATTTAGTATTTCCAATGAATGAATAGTAAAAATTAAGTGGTCGTTAATCATGATGGTCCAGGTTTGTGAGGGTGTAATACCGTAGTGGACATTTCTTGTATCAACGATCCAATTTTGAATCTAATACCTCTGCAACGTTGTATTCCTCTTTGCCCTCAACTTCCACCAGAGGTGGAGGAGTTTGTTTGCGATGTGGAATTGGGTTTGGAGTATAGGGTTTGAGTTGGGATACATGGAAGACTGGGTGGATATGACTAACATATGAAGGGAGTTGTAACTTGTACAAGAGAGTTCCTATGCGCTCAAGAACTTTGAACGGTCTGAGATACTTCTCGGAGAACTTCGTGGTAGGTTGAGTGGTCTTTATGTGCTTTGCTAGTATGGATACCTGTGAATCAATGGGAAAATCTGGGTGAGTAATACATTTTCTGTCCGCTTGCTCTTTGTATTGAGCTTGCGCATTAGTAATTTCTTCGTGAAGGAAAGAATGAATCTCATCTAAATTCATCGCGAAGTCAATTGCACAATCGGAACAGATGTCAATTTCAGGTTTCACTGTAAGGTTAGGATGATAACCTTTATTTGTGAAGAACGGAGTAATACCAGTGGAGGCGTTAGGAGCATTGTTGTACACAAATTCCGCAATAGGCAGAAGCTTTGCCCAATTGTCCTGTTGATATGCACAATACATATGAATGTATTGTTCCAATGTCTGGTTAACTCGTTCCATTTGTCCATCCCCCTCAGGATGGTATCCCGAGGTGAAGTGTAGTTTGATCGAGAGAGCTTCCCCTAAAGTGCAAAAGAAAGCCGAAATAAATTCCGAGCCTCAGTCAGAAGTGATGTGACTAGGAACTCCGTGTTTCAAGAAAATGTGATGAACGAACAGTTCCGCGAGCTCTTCAGACGTGATTTTGTCGTGTGTCGTGATGAAAATGCCTTGTTTTGAGGCCCAATCCACAATTACTAAAATAGCCATATGTCCTTTAGAGTCCAGTAATTGTTCAATGAAGTCCATCAATATGGAATCCCAAGGTCAGATGGGAACCGGAAGTGGTTTGAGTAGACTGTAAGGCCTCTGTCGACGAGGTTTGTTGCGTCCGCAAACCGTACACGAAGTAATATAATTGCGAACCTTTGGCCAAGTGTACTGTCGTCAAATGGCTTCCAGAGTCCGGTTTTGACCAAAATGACCCAAGAGTGGGTGATCATGAAAGTAACGTAGAATTTGAAGTCATAAATTAGAAATCTTAGGAACATAAATGCGATTGTCAAGTCATAACAGTCCATCAGACCCTATTGTCCAACAAGTGTTCGTACCGTCCTTCGCGAACTTCAATCCCGCAATTGATTCCGGATCCAGTTCGATTGAATTGCAAATAGCGGAATGAAGTGCCTCTATATCCATAACAATGGAGGCGCGAAGTGCCGGTCCTTCTAGGAATGTAGCTCGAAGGGAAGTAGTTAGTTGTTTATTAGTGAAAATAGGTCTGAAATTGTGTGGGTTAACTTGTGCGTAGCCAATATCCCCTCTTTTGGATAGACGTCCCAGCATCTAGTCATTGAATCAGGTTTTTCACCTAACTTACCTGGTCTGAATCAGATCACCATATGAAATTGGTGCAGATACTCCGACCAACGAACTTGTCTTCGCATAAGGATTTTTGTCATCAAGTAGTATTCGAGATTCTTGTGATCAGTAATGACATCGATAGGATCTCCCGATCCCTCGAGGTAATGTTGCCAGCCTTTGAATGCTTCGAAGATCGCGAGAAGCTCCTTATTGTGAGTGTTGTAGTTGAGTTCTGCAGCTTGAAAAGTCCTCGAGAGGGACACGATGGGGTGAATTTCTCCGTCAGGTAGTAGGATTGAGAGGATCACGGCTAATGCGTAGTCCAAGGCATCTGTTTCCATTATGAAATGTCAGTTTGGTTCCCAATGTGCCAGAATCGGAGCGTGAGTGAAGCTGTATTTGAGCTTCTCGAAGGCTTCCTGGCAGTCGGTATTCCAGTTCCAAGGTGTATCCTTTCGCATAAGTCGCGTCATCAGGACTACAATATTGCTATGATTATAAATAAATTGTCTATAGAAATTAGCAAATCCAAGAAAAGACTGGACGTCTTTAACTTTCCGAGGTACCGGCCAGTCAATGATAGCTTTTACTTTGTCTTTTGACATTGTTAAGCCCTCCGGAGAAAGAATATACCCAAGATACTCTACTGTATTGATCTCCCATTTGCATTTCATGATGTTTGCATAGAGTCAATGTTTCCGAAGTCAATGGAGAACCTCATGAACATGTTCGCGATGTAATGTCTCGTCGTCGGAGTAAATAAGTATATCGTCGAGGTAGACAATAACATAAACATCTAAAAGATCAGCGAATATGTCATTCACAAACCTTTGGAAAGCTGCTGGAGCATTAGTGAGTCCGAATGGCATAACCTTCCATTCGTAAGAACCCCAACGGGTTCTGAATGTCATTTTCCATTCATCGCCTTCTGTGATTTGAACTAAATGATACGCATGAGCAAGGTGTCACAAAGAGGTGACGACGGTGGCACAGCGGAGCGGAGTCTTAGATGGAAATAGGCAGCTGGTCCCAACGACAAAGTTATATTGATAATAAATACAAGTAAGTAGGTAAAAGACATACCTGGTCCCAACGACAAAGAGGTCAAGATAAGGGACCAGGTTGTGGGGGCTGGCTTATATATACAAGGCGGAGTGTGGGAATTATGATGTAATACTGTATAGCTCAGGCACAAGGAATGGAACGGAACTGATAAAATGGAATGGAAGGTTCCGGAATGATTATTGTAGGTAGGAGAGCTCGGATGGTGTATCATAAAGAAAGGAAAATGATAGGGGGTGGCTCACTTCATGACACAAGGTCGAGTTTAGTATAAACCTTAGCTTTTTTCGGAGCGTCTAGTAGATCAGAAATAAGAGGTAAAGGATAGCGATCCTTCTTCATGATGTTGTTAAGACCACGAAAGTCTATGCAAAGTCGCAGTTTTCCGTCCTTTTTTGGTACGAATAATACTGGAGCTCCATGAGGAGAGGACAAAGGTTGAATAGCGCCTGATTCGAGGTGCTTATCAATGAAATCACGTAGAGCCTCTAATTCCTTGGCAGAAAGAGGATAAAGATGACTGATAGGTGGTTTGGCGCCTTCCTCCAATTCAATCTTGAGGTCGTATGGTCGATGTTCAGGCAGCACTTTGGATTCAACTTTGGTGAAGACATCCGCGAAGTCCGCATAATGCTTTGGTAATGAGGAAGGATTGCTGTTGCTTGCCAAAGTTGTCGAAGCAGCTTGCGCTGTAACTTCGCTGTGAACTGCACATAAAATTAACAGTTCACACTTGGCATTCTTGCAAGCACAGTTGAAGAGTTCCGCATTGACAAGAGCAATGTTGATCTCTGGGTTTTCAAGCCGCAAAGCGGCCAATTGAGCCACTGAAGGATAGGAATAGATAGGTTCATAGGGAAAGGAGTCCAATAAAGGACGAGGTGAATGGCGAGAATGAGTTCGCGAAGATGGTCATGAAGGGACCTCTTTGGAACTAATGGTAGGCTGACCCTGCGAAGGGACAGTTTCTTCCGGAATGAGTGTTCGTGGAAGTGAGGACATCGAGGGAGACTCAACTTGCTTGGTGGAATGAAATGTAATGTTTCTTGATGCCCAGTCAATCAACAGATTGTAGCGGGTCAAGAAACTTTAACCTAAAACTGCTTCGCAAGAGGAATCTAGTAAAGTAACATAAAATGTTAATAGTAGTAGCTCGCCAGAAGGAAACCGAACATTAAGAGATGTAGTCTCGGAAATTGGTTTCGGTGATAAAGAACCATCGAAAAGTCGGAGATTGATTGAAGGGATTGAAGAAGTAGGAAGTGAATGTTTATATACAAATCGAGAATCAATAAAACAATTGGTAGAACCGGAATCGAGTAATGAGACAAAGGAAAGCTTCGCGGAAATGTCACAAAGTGAAAAATCTATAGTAAGAGGTATTGTAAAAGATTGTTCATCATAGGAAAGAGTGGATGCATTTAATTTAACTTCCCCAGTAGTACGAACCTGGTCAATGCAACTCCCACTTCATACTGGGGTACAGGAGTTGCGGACTATCTTTCCGATACTGAAGAGGTACTTGCCACTACTTCCTGTGTTTCTGCAGTGCATCTGCAAGCTTTGCGAGCCTTTCATTTCTCGCAGTCATTGAACTTATGATTTCCCCCGCAAAATCCGCACAACCCCAACTTCTTTCGACGTTCCGACTCCTTCGTGAGGAGCTTTCCGTCCGAGCTGAGGTTGCTCGCATATGCAGGTCAAGACACTGCAGAACTCATCAATGATGAGGAATTTCCACCTCCACTGGACTTACCTTTCTTCCCTGAGTTATTTGTCAAGGTCGTGGTTGTGGTGGTGGTGGGTGTAGGAGTATGTGAAGAACCTGGCACATTCTTCTTCGACGTATTCAATGCTTTCCCTCCCAAGGAAACACCTGTCGATCTAGCGGCTTCTCTTTTCCGCTCTTCTTCTCGTCTCTAGTACCTGTTATCTATGCAAAGTACCTCGTAATGGTATTCTGCGAGTGTCTTCAGTTCCGGAAGACGAGCCATCTCATCTTTGATACAGCTTGCCAAGCCACATTGATAAGCCCACTTAAGGGCATGCGAGTCCCAGTTAGTAGATGCCGCGAGGGTATTGAAACGGATATTATACTTCTGTACGTTATTGGATTCCTTCATCCTTAATGTGCCGATCTTATCCTCGGCTTCCCCCTGTGCATCGTACATACCGAAATTGTCCTGTAATTCCTTCACCAATGCCGCGAAGGAACTCGTCCACGCCGGCATCGCGGAGAGATTCAGATCCAGAATGTCTGGTTTGAACCATTCCTTCGCGGAACCGCCGAGGTATGACAGCATATAGTTGATCTTCTTCTGATCAGTAAAATATGATGGACGATCAATGAACACCAAAGATAAGGAAACTAAGAAACCTTTCAGTTTCTGTGAGTCAGATCTGTCAAATACTTCAGGATCCTTGACCTTTGATCTTCCAGATTCCGCGGAGCTGCTAGCGTTCATGCCTGCGAGGACGGTTCCGAGGGTATTGAGCAAACCCTTAAATGCGTGAAACACATCTAAGATGCGTTGTTCAGTAGGGTCTGGATGGACACTACCTACCCATTCCACCAGACTCCTAGAATGACTAGGAACGCAAGAACCTCAAGGTGCTCCGGGACCTCCAGGACTATCGGGATCAGATCCCCCTGGTTCTCCAGAATTTCCTGACTTGTCAGGACCTACCTCTTCATCGATCTCCGCTTCCTCAATGTTTTCCGGAATCTCCACCATGGTAACTGGTATCCGACCTCGCAAAGGGCTAGGAGTGTTTGCTAGTTGCTGATGCATTCTGTCAGCAAGGGTAAATGTAGTAGGAGATGGTGGGATTTCCATCTCGGTTGTTAGTATCGCCATGTGATTTCTTCATAGCATTCAAACAGTAACGGGATCACCATTTTCTGTGTAGAGTACTTGGTACTCAAATTCGGAATGGTCAGGTTGACCAAGGGCATGATGACTTGAAACCCGCGCACTAGCAGGTTGTCCTGGAGCTGGACCAAAGACGTTGGATCGACGTCAAGAATGTCCAGCTCCCGATATTGATTCCGCAAATAGCGCGAAGGCTGTCACATTTGATGCGAAAGGATTAACCATTTCCGGTTCCTCTGTTACTGACTCATTGTTATGATCATGCATATCGGTCGTATACATCGCATGCAGTGCTCTGCACCGACGCAGTCAATCATACATGATCAAGTCCATCATCGATGTGAAGCACCGATGATATGGATCAGGCAATCTACTTCCATGATACTTATCCACCCATCCTCCTTATCCCGTCGCTGACCCTTCGGACAGGCTATACACCATACTGCCTTCCTCTCCCCATTAGTCCATTGTCTTCCTATCCGCACTTGTTATCTCTACTTCTGATTCGCTGTAACTACGTTAGGATATTCTGTAGCGATACTGGAGATAACGAACTTAGCATATAAGACTTGTGGTCGTAGGTAGAAGCCTTAGTTTTAATATCGAATTGGTACGACTATAATCCCATACTCAACTTCCACTCCCTTTTTCATCTACCTCGTTTGACTCCGTCGATCTTGAGTCGACGCTACTTCAATATCAAACGAACTTAACATGGACCATGTGGCATAGCGAGGATATTGTCAATAGCAGTATCAAAGGTCCACTCAACTTGCACGCTCCTAACACTCGTCGGACACTCCAGTGTTGGTGCGGTTTCTTCTGCTCCTTGTATAGACCATTGTTGAAGGAAGTGAAATTGTTGAGTAGAATGGAAAGGGTAATGAGGATGAATTTGCTGAGTGTCAGTTTAAATATACTGTTATGATTGTGCACAAAGGAATTGTCGGGAATAATCGCGGGATGATTGCGAGAAAATACAAAGGAGAATACTTCGTGAGGTAAAATGATCCTATACAAAGTAGTCGGACCTTGACTCCACTATTAGTAGAGTCCTCAACACTTTGCGTGTCTGCAAGAGAAGAAAGGTAAGCATGTTCTGTTCGCGAGGACCGTCGCGGAATGTACTGACAGCGAGGATGTTAAAATAATGATACAGATAGCTGATTAATTGGTATCACTATTGAAGTGCTATCAAGGTTGATATTTAAACTAAGGAACTACCTATTCAATACCATAGCTTTATACTACAGGTAAGTCAGGATCGTGAAGTGATGCCATGCCCGAATGGGTTAGCTCATAAGTAAAGAACAAAGGAAGGGATATAAAAGGGATAGTGTAAATCTGATAAGAATGATAAGAGATAAAGAGTAATTGCTTTGCATCGGAATTCCTTCACAAAGTAATTGCATAGTGGTAAAAGGATATAAGTAATATCTAAGTAGCGGAATGGTTCGCGAAGCTTCATAAAGACTTAGCTTGCATAGATATAACACTACCCCTGACCTCTCCATCCAGATTGCCCAGCTCCAAGAACTCCTGAACAGAGCCAATGCCATGGCTCCAGCTTCAGGCTCACAGGAGGGTTTTTAAAGCGGGTACCCATCTTGGCTGCACCGACAGTACCCATTAATCAATTTGCTATACTACATTCTACCTCTGCATACAATTCACTCCCCGCTTGTAAAATACCTACTATTTCAGAATTGAATTCCAATTCACCACACTTCCGAATTAATGTGAAACTAAGAGGAAGGAATCACAGTATAGCAACTGTGGCCATGATTGATTCTGGAGCCACTGCCCTATTTTTGAACCAAGAGTTTGTCAACCGCCACTGTGTAAGGACCTTTCCACTCAGAAAACATATTGGTGTCTTTAACATTGATGGGTCTGCTAACTGAGCAGGGCAAATCATGCACTTTGCACATTTAGCCCTGACTGTTGATAACCAAGAATGATGGACAGACCTGCTAATAACTAATCTGGGAAGCAAAGACCTAATTTTGGGACTCCCTTGGTTATGTAAAGCCAACCCAGATATTGACTGGGAGAAAGGATGACTCTCAGTCAAACCACAATGAACAATGATAGAGGAGGTGGTAGAGCAAGATACTGCAGAGGAAATTGAAACAGTCATCACTCCTGAATCCCCACTGAGCATAGCAGAGGAGGAGGCAGAGGAATCACCTATACACTGCATTCAAGCCAACCAACGAACCCGACATGCATGGGTGAAGTCAGGCATCCTACAGGAACAAATGGAGGAGGTCTGGTGTGCGGCAGAATTCACCTACTCCCAACAGCTAGCAGAACAGGCCCACAAAGTAAAACCTCTGAAAACCTTTGAAGAAATGGTCCCAGAACCTTATCGTGACTTTGAAAAGGTATTCTCCAAAACTGCTCCAGAATGCCTCCTGGAACACCAACCTTGGGATCATGCCATTGAACTAATCTCAGGTGCACCTGAAACCATGAGCACGAAAGTCTACCCCATGTCATTAAATGAACAAGGTGAACTCAACCACTTTCTAGATGACAACCTCCGAAAAGGCTACATTTGCCCCTCCAAGTCCCCACTGTCATCACCTGTCTTCTTCATAAAGAAGAAGGATGGAAAGCTCTGTTTTGTACAAGACTACAGGAAACTTAACCAAGTAACCCTGAGGAACCATTATCCCCTCCCACTGGTTGCCGACATTGTTAGCTGTCTGCAGGGGGCAAGGTATTTCACCAAATCTGATGTTAGATGGGGCTATAACAATGTTCAGATTAAGGAGGGTGATGAGTGGAAAGCTGCTTTTGCAACCAACCGAGGGTTATTTGAACCCAGCATAATGTTCCTTGGTCTCACCAACTCCCCAGCCACCTTCCAAGCGCTCATGAACTCCATCTTTTCAGACCTAGTGGCGGCAGGGAAAGTAGCAGTTTACCTAGATGACATTCTCATCTTCAGTAACAAAATACAAGAACACCAGCAGGTAGTGCGAGAGATACTAAAACAGCTGGAGAAACATGACCTGTCATGAAACAATCTTTTGATTATTCTTTTCTTTTATTATTCTTTTCCTTTTCTTTTATTTACTTACCTAATCATTAAAGCGCTTACACTGGTGCTTATTATATTTTCATTTCCGTTTAGATCACATGCGTCAACCTTATTGTTCTCGTGTTGTTGTTTCACTTAGGCGCGACTCTCTCGTGCCTGTCGGCTCATTGACAGGACAACGTCATTGTTGTTCTGCCTCCATGATTTCTTTTATATTGCCTTATTGTTTACTCACCTAATACATACAGCTTTACTTATGGATACGAGTGACTCTTATTGTAGATCCTCATGGTTACGGTGCGAGACATCTCTCACGGTTTCATATCCCATTAGTATATAAGACTTAGTATTTTGTAGTTATATTCCTTAGCTCTATTCTCATCTATACTCCTCAGTAGCTAGACCTGTAGTTGGGTTGTTTTATTCATCCTCATCGCTTTCCCATCCTCTTGCTCATTGATTCTTGTGTGATGCCTGGTTGTCTCTTGTGAGAGCTAGTGAGGAGCTGACACCATACACCACATTTGAGCCAACTGACAAACCCAATGTGCATGGGTGAAGTCAGGTATCTTTCACAAACAAACAGAGGAGGTCTGATGTGCTGCAGGGCTCACCTACTCCCAACAGCTAGCGGAACAGGCCCACAAAGCAAAACCTCTGAAAACTTTTGAAGAAATGGTCCCAGAACCCTACTGTGATTTCAAAAAAGTATTCTCCAAAACTGCTTCAGAGCGTCTCCCTGACCACCAACCCTGGGATCATGCCATTGAATTGATCCCAGGTGCACCTGAAACCATGCACACAAAAGTTTATCCAATGTCGTTGAATGAACAAGGCGAACTCGACTGCTTTCTGGATGACAACCTCTGAAACAGCTACATTCGCCCCTCAAAGTTGCCACTGTCTTCACTGGTCTTCTTTGTGAAGAAGAAAGATGGGAAGCTCCATTTGGTACAGGATTACAGGAAACTCAATCAAGTAACCCTAAAGAACCGCTATCCTCTCCCACTGGTTGCCAACATTGTCAGCCATCTGCAGGAGGCATGGTACTTCACCAAATTTGATGTCAGATGGGGCTACAACAATGTCCGGATGAAGGAGGGTGATGAGTGGAAGGCCATGTTTGCAACCAACTGAGGGTTATTTGAACCCAGTGTAATGTTCTTTGGTCTCACCAACTCCCCAGCTACCCCAGTAAAGGTAGCTGCAGTCTGTGATTGGTTTACCTTAAATAATTTGCGAGAACTACAGGGATTCCTAGGCTTTGCTAACTTCTACTATTGATTCATATGGAACTTTGCCTGCATAGCACGCCCTCTGAATGACCTAACAAAAAAGGATGCAGGCTTCAGTTGGGGGACACACCAGCAACAAGCATTCAACACCCTAAGGGAAGCATTTATCACAGCACCAGTACTGGCACTCTGGGACTCTAATAGGCTCACACAACTCGAGGTAGATGCATCAGGCTTTGCGATGGGAGGAGCTCTAATGCAAAAACAAGATGATGGTCAGTGGCACCCAGTAGCATTTCAATCAGCCTCCATGCAACCAGCCGAACAAAACTACGAAATTTATGACCAAGAGATGCTTGCCATCATTGAAGTGCTAAAGGACTGGAGAAGCTTCCTGGAAGGATCACCACAACCGTTCAAGATCCTCACTGACCATGCAAACCTGGAGTTCTGGTGTTCTGCTCAGGACCTCAGTTAGACAGTAAGCACAATGGGCACTATGGCTGTCCCGCTTTGATTTCCAGCTCACTCACTGCCCAGGCAAGGCCAACACTCAGGCAGATGCTCTCTCTTGCATGGCGGCACATCAAGTTTTGGACAGCAAAGATAATTGACAACAGATTGTTCTGAAACCAGCCCACTTTATGCAAGTAGCAGTAACCTCACTACAGAACCCGCTGGAGGACCACATCCGGAAGGCGTGGTGAAGGGAGGCCCAAGTACTGGAAGGACTGGAAGAACTCAAGAGGAAGGGTCTCCAATGCTTGGCTAATGGAATAGCGGAATGGGAGGAAGATAACAGACCAGTGTACCACTGAGGTAGGGTATATGTCCCACCAGATGATGACCTATGGACAGAAGTACTCAAACAATGCCATGACAACCCCTCTGCTGGCCACCCCGGACTCCACAACACCCTTGACCTCATCAGCACCCATTTTTGGTGGCCCACCCTAAGCTCCTTTGTAGAAAAGTATGTGGAAGGATGTGAGACTTGCATGAGTAAAAAGATACAGAGACACCCACGAGCAGTAACACTACCCCTAGACATTCCAGCAGGCCTGTGGGAAGAAGTGGGAGTGGACCTGATCACACAACTGCCCAACTCACAAGGATATGATGCCATCCTAGTCTGCACTGATCTCTATGGGAAACAAATCCATGCAATTCCTTGCACAACCTCCATCACAGCAGCAGGCGTGGCTGACATCTACTACTGTGAAATTTTCCGCCTCCATGGTCTTCCCCTCTGCTTTGTTTCAGACCGAGGACCCCAGTTTGCAGCAAAGCTCATGCATTTGTTACTCTCTCGCCTAGGGATCAAATCAAATCTCACATTGGGATATCATCCCCAAGCAAATGGGCAAACTGAATGGGCAAACCAAGAAGTCGAAAAGTACCTCAGGCTGTATGTTGGATGCCGCCAGGATGACTGGGCAGAGCACTTGCCAATGATGGAGTTTGTGATTAACTCTTGCACCCACTCAGCACTTGGAATGTCCCCATTTGAAATCACCTATGGCTACCTTCCCTTATTTAACATTCCTGTGGGACAATGGAGTGGGATTGCAGCGGTGGACAATCACATCCAAATACTTCAAGAGGCACAACAGGATGCCGGGGCAGCACTACATCTGTCATGAAGTGAGCCCCCCCCCCCCCCCCCTATCATTTTCCTTTCTTTACGATACACCATCCAAGCCCTCCTACCTACAATAATCATTCCGGAACATTCCATTCCATTCTATTAGTTCCGTTCCATTCCTTGTGCCTGAGCTATACAGTATTATCTCATAGTTCCCACGCTCCACCTTGTATATATAAGCCAGCCCCCACAACCTGGTCCCTTATCTTGACCTCTTTGTCGTTGGGACCAGGTATGTCTTTAACTTACTTACTTGTATTTATTATCAATATAACTTTGTCGTTGGGACCAGTTGTCCGCTCCCGCCTAAGTCTCCGCTCCGCTCCGCCACCGTCGTCACCTCTTTGTGACATTAGGTCAAGATCCCTTACTGCACTGATAGCCTACCGATTAGGTTATCCTTGCAGGCTCCGCTTCCACCACGTCTACAGACACCTCCGCACCAAGCCTGCCCGCCCAAGCTATCGACTGCTCTGCCTACCCACACGCTTTTGATACTAAAGACCAAACCCACATCCACCGCAGCAAAAGCAGCTCCTGGGCTGATTGCAGTTCTCAACCCTGTCCGAACGCTGCTGCCAACTCCATCAGTGAAGAGGAGAACCTTTCCGACGGTACCGTGATCACACCCATCCTTATCCCTACTCCCACTGCACCCCCATCCATTATGTCGACCTCTGAAGTCAACACAAATCAGCTCATGGCACAGCTTATCGAGCAGGTGACTCAGCTCACAGCCAACCTTCACAGAGCTGCAGCCAAGTCGAGCATGAATAAACCCGAGCTCTTCAAAGGCTCGAGTAGTGCGGAAGCCCGTCGCTTCATTGCTCAGTATCAGAGCTGGGCAGTGGAACAACCGGATTTGAAGGACAACGAAGGGAAACTGATTAAGGCGGCTCTAGGATTCTTCTCGGGAAAGGCTGCTGATTGGGCCACCCCATACCTCTTGGAATTCAGTCATCACCAACAACCGTTTAATGGACGATGGGAAGACTTTAAAACAGCCTTCACCCTCCGATTCGAATCCATTGACGCAGGCATGGAAGCCCGGAATGCAATCCAGCATCTCAGGCAAGCAAAAGGTCAAACGGTAGCAGAATTTGCACAGAACTTCAAAGACATCGGCGATCGAACTGGGCTCTCAGATATCGACCTACGAGAACGCTTTCACAGTGGCCTCAACCCAGAGATTCGACAAAATCTCATCGTGGTCAACATAGCTCAGGGATTAGCCCCTACACTAGAGGAGGCAATCAGGCGAGCAATCTCGGTAGACGTATTCCTGCATGACCCCACCATGACAGGCCGTAATCAGGGTACCTCTCACATCTCCTCTCCCCCTGCCAACTCCCATGCTATGGACGTTGATGCCACGCATACCAATGGCAACAGTAGAGAAAGCTTCGTGGCCCAGATGAGAGGCAGGTGTTACGGTTGTGGTTCACAGAGTCATGAGAAGAGGAACTGCTCGTACAAGGACACAGTATGCCGCTACTGTGGGCGACGAGGTCATTTAGAGTCAGTCTGCCAGGATAAATTCATGGGTCTAGAATGCGGCCGGGGTAAGCGTCAACAACCCCGCCGTCAACAAGTCGCAGCCTCCTCTTCAACGCCTTTCACTCTCTTTCCCAATGAACCTGTCCAAATTGCGGCTTCCACTCCGGCCCCTGCTCCTGCCCCTATTGCCCAGTCCCCAGCTACCCCCGACCTCTCCATCCAAATTGCCCAGCTCCAAGAACTCCTGAACAGAGCCAATGCCATGGCCCCCGCTTCAGGCTCGCAGGAGGGTTTTTAAAGCGGGTACCCGTCTCGGCCGCACCGAGAGTACCCGTAAACCAATTTGCTATACATGCTACGTCCACATATGATTCTCTACCCTCATGTACCATATCTAATATTTCGGAATTGAACTCCAATTCGTCACACTTCCGAATTAACGCGAAATTAAGAGGAAGAAATCACAGTATAGCAACTGCGGCCATGGTTGATTCTGGAGCCACGGCTCTATTCCTGAATCAGGAGTTTGTCACCCGCCACCAAGTAAGGATCTTCCCACTCAGGAAACCCATTGGGGTCTTTAACATCGATGGATCTGCTAACCGAGCAGGGCAGATTACGCATTTTGCACGTCTAGCCCTGACTGTCGATAATCAAGAACGGTGGACAGATTTGCTGATAACCAATCTGGGAAGTGAAGACCTAATCCTGGGACTCCCCTGGCTACGTAAAGCCAATCCAGATATTGACTGGGAGAAGGGACGACTCTCGGTTAGACCACAACGGACAATGATAGAGGAGGTAGAAGAACAAGACACTGTGGAGGAAATTGAAACAGTCATCACTCCCGAAACCCCACTGAACTTAGCAGAGGAAGAGGAGGCAGATGAGTCGCCGATACACCGCATTCGAGCCAACCGACAAACCCGGCGTGCATGGGTGAAGTCAGGCATCCTACACGAACAAACAGAAGAGGTCTGGTGCGCAGCAGGATTCACATATTCCCAACAGCTAGCGGAGCAGGCCTACAAAGCAAAACCCGTGAAAACCTTCGAAGAAATGATCCCAGAGCCCTATAGGGATTTCAAAAAGGTATTCTCTGAAATGGCCTCAGAACGTCTCCCTGAACACAAACCCTGGGATCACGCCATTGAACTGATCCCAGGAGCACCCGAAACCATGCGTACGAAAGTCTACCCAATGTCATTGAACGAACAAGGCGAACTCGACCGTTTTCTGGATGACAACCTCCGAAAAGGCTACATTCGCCCCTCAAAATCGCCACTGTCTTCACCTGTCTTCTTTGTGAAGAAGAAGGACGGGAAGCTCCGTTTTGTACAGGATTACAGGAAACTAAATCAAGTAACCCTAAAGAACCGCTATCCTCTCCCACTGGTTGCTGACATCGTCAGCCGTCTGCAGGGGGCACGGTACTTCACCAAATTTGATGTCAGATGGGGCTACAACAATGTCCGAATTAAGGAGGGTGATGAATGGAAGGCTGCTTTCGCAACCAACCGAGGGTTATTCGAACCCAGTGTAATGTTCTTTGGTCTCACCAACTCCCCAGCGACCTTCCAAGCACTCATGAATTCCATCTTTTCAGACCTAGTGGCAGCGGGGAAAGTAGCAGTGTACCTAGATGACATCCTTATCTTCAGTAACGAGCTACAACAACACCGGCAGATAGTGCGGGATGTACTAAAACGGCTAGAGAAACATGACCTCTATCTACGACCCGAAAAATGTGAGTTCGAGGAGCTTCAGATCGAGTACTTGGGACTAGTGATATCAGAAGGGGAAGTGTGCATGGATCCGGTAAAAGTGACTGCAGTTCGTGACTGGCCTACTCCAAAGAACCTGCGAGAGCTGCGAGGATTCTTAGGTTTTGCCAACTTTTACCGTCGATTCATACAGAACTTTGCCCGCATAGCACGCCCTCTGAATGACCTAACCAAGAAAGACTCAGGCTTCAACTGGGGAACACATCAGCAGCAAGCATTCGACACCCTAAGGGAAGCTTTTGTCACAGCTCCGGTACTGGCACTCTGGGACCCCAACAGGCTCACACAACTCGAGGTAGATGCATCAGGCTTTGCCACAGGAGGAGCTCTAATGCAGAAACAAGACGATGGTCAGTGGCACCCAGTAGCATTTCGATCAGCCTCCATGCAACCAGCCGAACGAAACTACGAAATCTATGACCGGGAGATGCTGGCAATCATTGAAGCACTAAAGGACTGGAGAAGCTTCCTGGAAGGATCACCGCAGACCTTCGAGATCATCACCGACCATGCAAACCTGGAATTCTGGCGCTCTGCACAGGACCTTAGCCGACGACAAGCGCGTTGGGCACTATGGTTATCCCGATTCGACTTCCGGCTGACTCACCGCCCAGGCAAGGCAAACACACAGGCAGATGCTCTGTCTCGCATGGCAACGCATCAGGTGTTGGACAGTGAAGACAACCGACAACAGACCGTTCTGAAACCAGCCCACTTTATGCAAGTGGCAGCAGCCTCACTACAGAACCCGTTGGAGGACCGCATCCAGAAGGCCTCGCAAAGAGAGGCCCAAGTACTCGAAGGACTGGAAGAGCTCAGGAGGAGCGGCCTCCAACGCTTGGCCAATGGGATAGCAGAATGGGAGGAGGATAACGGACTGGTGTACCACCGAGGTAGGGTATATGTCCCACCAGAGGATGACCTACGGACAGAAGTACTCAAACAATGCCACGACAACCCCTCCGCTGGTCACCCCGGACTTCACAACACCCTCGATCTCGTTAGCACCCACTTTTGGTGGCCCACCCTGCGATCCTTTGTAGAAAAGTATGTGGAAGGATGCGAAACTTGTGCTAGGAAAAAGATACAGAGACACCCACGAGCAGTAACACTACCCCTAGATGTCCCAGCAGGTCTGTGGGAAGAAGTGGGAGTTGACCTGATCACACAGCTGCCCAATTCACAAGGATACGATGCCATCCTTGTCTGCACCGACCTCTACGGGAAACAAATCCACGCAATCCCTTGTACCACATCAATCACAGCAGCAGGTGTCGCTGACATCTACTACCGCGAAATTTTCCGCCTCCATGGCCTCCCCCTCCGCTTTGTATCAGACCGAGGACCCCAGTTTGCAGCAAAGCTCATGCGATCACTACTCTCCCGCCTGGGAATCAAATCCAATCTCACATCGGGATACCACCCCCAAGCGAATGGGCAAACCGAGCGGGCAAACCAAGAAGTCGAAAAGTATCTCCGGCTGTATGTGGGACGTCGTCAGGATGACTGGGCAGAGCATTTGCCAATGGCGGAGTTTGTGATTAACTCACGTACCCACTCTGCACTTGGAATCTCCCCATTCGAGCTCACTTACGGCTACCTCCCCCTATTTAACATTCCCGTTGGTCAGCGAAGTGGGATTCCAGCAGTGGATGATCGCATTCAGATCCTTCGAGAGGTGCGACAGGATGCCGGGGCAGCTCTACACCTGGGAAAAAGATGGCAAAAGGAAAACTATGAACGAGGAAAACGAAAGGCACATCAGTTCCAAGTAGGAGATCAGGTCTGGCTAAGCGCAGAAGACATCAAGCTCCAACTTTCCAGTGAGAAACTTGGGGATCGACAGCTAGGACCTTACGCCATTTTGGAGAAGGTTGGTCCCCTGGACTACCGCCTGGACCTCCCACTGTCACTGGACCGCATCCACCCAGTATTCCACGTTGATAAACTGTACCCTTGGAGAGGGAACACCATCAATGGCGAAATTGCAACACCACCAGAACCAGTATACCTAGAAGATGAAGACGAGCCAGAGTACGAAGTTGAGGGCATCTTGGATAGTCGGGTTAGGTGGAAGAGGTTAGAGTACTTGGTAAAGTGGAAGGGATATGACGCAGGACACAACTCATGGGAACCCGCTCAAAATCTTGAGCATGCACCAACCACTGTCCGAAAATTCCACAGAAAGCATCCCCAGGCGGCAAAAGCTTGACCATCGAGGACAATGGTCATAAGGAGGGGGGTAATGTCATGAAGTGAGCCCCCCCCCCCCCCCTATCATTTTCCTTTCTTTACGATACACCATCCAAGCCCTCCTACCTACAATAATCATTCCGGAACATTCCATTCCATTCTATTAGTTCCGTTCCATTCCTTGTGCCTGAGCTATACAGTATTATCTCATAGTTCCCACGCTCCACCTTGTATATATAAGCCAGCCCCCACAACCTGGTCCCTTATCTTGACCTCTTTGTCGTTGGGACCAGGTATGTCTTTAACTTACTTACTTGTATTTATTATCAATATAACTTTGTCGTTGGGACCAGTTGTCCGCTCCCGCCTAAGTCTCCGCTCCGCTCCGCCACCGTCGTCACCTCTTTGTGACAACATCTGGGGAAAAGATGGCAAAAAGAAAGCTATGAATGAGGAAAATGAAAGGCACACCAGTTCCGGGTGGGAGATCAGGTTTGGCTGAGTGCAGAAGACATCAAGCTCTAGCTTTCTAGTGAGAAACTGGGGGACCGACAACTAGGACCATATGCTATTTTGGAGAAGGTTGGCCCCCTAGACTACTGTTTAGACCTCCCACTGTCACTGGACCGCATCCACCCCATGTTCCATGTCGATAAGCTATACCCTTGAAGAGGGAACACCGTCAATGGCCAAATTGCAACACCGCCAGAACCAGTATACCTAGAAGATGAGGACAAACTGGTGTATGAAGTTGAAGACATCTTGGACAGTTGGGTTAGGTGGAAGAGGTTAGAGTACTTGGTGAAGTGGAAGGGCTATGATGCAGGACACAACTCATGGGAACCTGCACAAAACCTTGAACATGCACCATCTACAGTCCAGAAATTCCACAAAAAGCATCCCCAGGTGGCAAAAGCTTGACCATCGAGGGCAATGGTCATAAGGAGGGGGGTAATGTCATGAAGTGAGCCACCCCCTATCATTTTCCTTTCTTTACGATACACCATCTGAGCACCCTTACCTACAATAATTATTCCGGAACCTTCGATCCCATTCTATCAGTTCAGTTCTATTCCCTGTGCCTGAGCTATACAGTATTACATCATAGTTCCTGCACTCCACCTTGTATATATAAGCCAGTCCCCACAACCTGGTCCCTTATCTTGACCTCTTTGTTGTTGGGACCAGGTATGTCATTACTTTAACCCACAGGGACAGAATTGTGGACAGTCATCCACTCAGCAGAACCAGCAGGAGCTGGAAGTAGCTCAGAGGGCAGAGTACTCTGTGGTACAGCATAGAGATGCTACTGGCACCATGTTTGGAGGAATGGGTAGGCCAATGAATATCGACCAGGTGAGGGAGAAGTGGCTCTGTTTCAACTGTAGTGAACCAGGCTGTCAGCAACTCACTAGCTCTCACAAGAGACAACCAGGCATCACATGAGAATCGATGAGCAAGAGGATGGAAAGCAATGAGGATGAATAAAACAACCCAACTACAGGTCTAGCTACTGAGGAGTATAGACGAGAATAGAGCTAAGGAATATAACTACAAAATACTAAGTCTTATATACTAATGGGATATGAAGCCGTGAGAGATGTCTTGCGCCGTAACCATGAGGATCTACAATAAGAGTCACCCATATCCATAAGTAAAGCTGTATGTATTAGGTGAGTAAACAATAAGGCAATATAAAAGAAATCATGGAGGCGGAACAATAATGACATCATCCTGTCAATGAGTTGACGGGCACGAGAGAGTCATGCCTAAGTGAAACGACAGTGCAAGAACAATAAGGCTGACGCATGTAACCTAAACGGAAATGAAAATATAATAAGCGCTAGTGTAAGCACTTTGGTGATTAGGTAAGTAAATAAAAGAAAAGGAAAAGAATAATGAAGAAGAATGTTTCATGACGCAGGCCACATGAGTAGGAATTGCCTACACAAGAGAAAGGCAGTAGTCTGGGGTATTATGTTAAATATGAGTGAGCAGGAACATATGGACTTTATTAACAACTTGGGTTTTCCCAAGGCTCCTCAGTAGATATTGGTCTGCAGGAACATTTGCACATGGACATTTTGGGATTTGTTGATAATGGCATTGTGTTATATCTATGCAAGCTAAGTCCTTACGAAGCTTCACGAACTATTCCGTTACTTAGATATTACTTATACCCTTTTACCACTACACAATTACTTCGCAAAGGAATTCCAATGCAAAGCAATTATTCGTTATCTCTTTTCATCCTTATCAGATTTACACTATCCCTTTTATATCCCTTCCTTTGTTCTTTACTTACAAGCGAACCCATTCGGGCATGGCATCACTTCGCGATCCTAACTTACCTTTAGTATAAAGCTACAGTATCAAATAGGTAGTTCCTTAGTTTAAATATCAACCTTGATAGCACTTCGATAGTGATACCAATTAATCCTCTATCTGTATCATCGTTTTAACATCCTCACTGTCAGTACGTTCCGCAACAGTCATTGCAAACGGAACACATTTACTTTTCTTCTCTTGCGGACATATGAAGTGTTGAGGATTCTACTAATAGTGGAGTCAAGGTCTGACTACTCTGTCTAGGATCGTTTTACCTCGCAAAGTATTTTACTTTGTATTTCCCCGCGATCATTCCTGATGATTCCTTTGTGCACAATCATAACAGTATATTTAAACTAACACTTGGCACATTCATCCTCATTACCCTTTACATTCCACTCAACAATTTCCCTTCCTTCAACAATGGTCTATACAAGGAGCAGACGAAACCGTACCAACACTGGAGGGTCCAACAAGTTGGTAAGAGAGGAACCGGAAACGGTCAATTCTTTCGCATTGAACGCGACAGGCTTCACACCCTTCACGGAATCAATATCAGGAGCCGGACATTCTCAACATTGATCCAACGTCTTTGGTCCAGCTCCAGGACAACCTGCTAGTGCACGGGTTTCAAGTCATTACACCCTTGGTCAACCTGACCATTCCGAATTTGAGTACCAAGTACTCTACACAGAAAATGGTGATCCTGTTACTGTTCGAATGCCGCGAAGAAATCACACGGCAATACCAACAACCGAGATGGAAATCCCACCATCTCCTACCACATTTACCCTTGCTGACAGAATGCATCAGCAGCTAGCAAACACTCCTGGCCCTTTGCGAGGTCGGATACCGGTTACCACGATGGAAATTCCGGAGAACATTGAAGAAGCGGAAATTGACAAAGAGATAGGTCCTGACGAGTCAGGAAATCCCGGAGAACCAGGGGGATCTGATCCCAATAGTCCTGGGGGTCCTGGGGCACCTCGAGGTTCTCGTGTTCCTAGTTGTTCTAGGAGTCCAGTGGAACGGGTAGGTAGTGTCCATCCAGACCCTACTGAACAACGCATCCTTGATGTGTTTCACACGTTTAAGGGGTCGCTCGATACCCTCGGAACAGTCCTCGCGGGTATGAACGCTAGCAGCCCCACGGAATCCGGAAGATCGAAGGTCAAGGATCCTGAAGTATTCGATGGATCTTACTCACGGAAACTGAAAGGTTTCTTAGTCTCCTTATCTTTGGTGTTCATTGATTGTCTGTCGTATTTTACTGATCAAAAGAAGATCAACTATATGTTGTCGTACCTTGGTGGTTCTGCGAAGGAATGGTTCAAACCAGACATTCTGGATCTGAATCTCTCCGCGATGCCGGCGTGGACGAGTTCCTTCGCGGCATTGGTGAAGGAATTACAGGACAATTTCGGTATGTACGATGCACAGGGGGAAGCCGAGGATAAGATCGGCACATTAAGGATGAAGGAATCCAATAACGTACAGAAGTATAATATCTGTTTCAATACCCTCGCGGCATCTACTAACTGGGACTCGCATGCCCTTAAGTGGGCTTATCAATGTGGCTTGGCAAGCTGTATCAAAGATGAGATGGCTCGTCTTCCGGAACTGAAGACACTCGCAGAATACCTTTACGAGGTACTTTGCATAGATAACAGGTACTAGAGACGAGAAGAAGAGCGGAAAAGAGAAGCCGCTAGATCGACAGGTGTTTCCTTGGGAGGGAAAGCATTGAATACGTCGAAGAAGAATGTGCCAGGTTCTTCACAAACTCCTACACCCACCACCACCACAACCACGACCTTGACGAATAACTCAGGGAAGAAAGGTAAGTCCAGTGGAGGTGGAAATTCCTCATCATTGATGAGTTCTGCAGTGACTCGACCTGCATACATGAGCAACCTCAGCTCGGATGGAAAGCTCCTCACAAAGGAGTCAGAACATCGAAAGAAGTTGGGGCTGTGCGGATTTTGCGGGGGGAGTCATAAGTTCGACGACTGCGAGAAACGAAAGGCTTGCGAAGCTTGCGGACGTGCCACGGAAACACAGGAAGCAGTGGCAAGTACCTCTTCAGTATCGGAAAAATAGTCCGCAACTCCTGTACCCCAGTATGAAGTGGGAGTTGCATTGACCAGGTTCGTACTACTGGGGAAGTTAAATTAAATTCATCCACTCTTTCCTATGATGAACAATCTTTTACAATACCTCTTACTATAGATTTTTCACTTTGTGACGTTTCTGCGAAGCTTTCCTTTGTCTCATTACTCGATTCCGGTTCTACCAATGGTTTTATTGATTCTCGATTTGTATATAAACATTCACTTCCTACTTCTTCAATCCCTTCAATCAATCTCCGACTTTTCGATGGTTCTTTATCACCGAAACCAATTTCCGAGACTACGTCTCTTAATGTTCGGTTTCCTTCTGGCAAGCTACTACTACTGACATTTTATGTCACTTTACTAGATTCCTCTTGCAAGGCAGTTTTAGGTTACAGTTTCTTGAACTGCTACAATCCATTGATTGACTGGGCATTGAGAAACATTACATTCCATTCCACCAAGCAAGTTGAATTTCCCTCAATGTCCTCACTTCTGTGAACACTCGTTCCGGAAGAAACTGTCCCCTCATGGGGTCAGCCTACCATTGGTTCCGAAGAGGTCCCTTCGCGACCCTCTTCGCAAACTCGTTCTCGCCATTTACCTCGTCCTTTATTGGACTCTTTCCCCTATGAACCCATCTATTCCTATCCTTCGGTGGCTCAATTGGCCACTTTGCGACTTGAAAACCCAGAGATCAACATTGCTCTTGTCAACACGGAACTCTTCAACCGTGCTTGCAAGAATGCCAAGTGTGAACCGTTAATCTTATGCGCAGTTCACAGCGAAGTTACAGCGCGAGCTGCTTCAACAACTTTGGCAAGCAACAGCAATCCTTCCTCATTACCGAAGCATTACGCGGACTTTGCGGATGTCTTCGACGAAGTCGAATCCGAAGTGCTGCCTGAGCATCGACCATATGACCTTAAGATTGAATTGGAGGAAGGCACCGAACCACCTATCAGTCGCCTTTACCCTCTTTCTGCCAAGGAATTAGATGCTCTATGTGATTTCATCGATAAGCACCTCGAATCAGGTGCTATTCAACCTTCGTCTCCTCATGGAGCTCCAGTATTGTTTGTACTGAAGAAGGACGGAAAACTTCGACTTTGCATAGACTTTCACGGTCTTAACAATATCACGAAGAAGGATTGTTATCCTTTACCTCTTATTTCTGATTTACTAGATGCTCCGAAAAAAGCTAAGATTTATACTAAACTCAATCTTGCTCACGCATACCATTTAGTTTGAATCACAGAAGGCGATGAATGGAAAATGACATTCAGAACCCGTTGGGGTTCTTACGAATGGAAGGTTATGCCATTCGGACTCACTGATGCTCCAGCAGCTTTCCAAAGGTTCGTAAACAACATATTTGCTGATCTTTTAGATATTTATGTTATTGTTTACCTCGACAATATACTTATTTACTCCGACAACGAGACATTACATCGTGAACATGTTCGCAAGGTTCTCCGTCGACTTCGGAAACATCAACTCTATGCAAACATCACGAAATGCGAATGGGAGATCGATACAGTAGAGTATCTTGGGTATATTCTTTCTCTGGAGGGCTTAACGATGTCAAAAGACAAAGTAAAAGCTATCATTGACTGGCTGGTACCTCGGAAAGTCAAAGACATCCAGTCTTTTCTTGGATTTGCTAATTTCTATCGACAATTTATTTATAATTATAGCGATATCGTAGTCCTGATGACATGACTTATGCAAAAGGATACACCTTGGAACTGGAATACCGACTGCCAGGAAGCCTTCGAGAAGCTCAAATACAGCTTCACTCATGCTCCTATTCTGGTACATTGGGAACCAAACTGACATCTAATTGTGGAGACAGACGCCTCAGATTACGCATTAGCCGTGATTCTCTTGATCCTACTACCTGACGGAGAAATTCACCCCATTGCATTCCTCTTGAGGACTTTTCAAGCTGCGGAACTCAACTACAACACTCACGATAAGGAGCTTCTCGCGATATTCGAAGCATTCAAAGGCTGGCGGCATTACCTCAAGGGATCGGGAGATCCTATTGACGTCGTTACCGACCACAAGAATCTCGAATACTTCTCGATGATGAAAATCCTTATGCAATGACAAGTTTGTTGGTCAGAGTATCTGCAACAATTTCATATGGTGATCTGATTCAGACCAGGTAAGTTAGGTAAAAAGCCTGATTCAATGACTAGATGCTGGGACGTCTATCCAAAAGAGGGGGATATCAGCTACGTGCAAGTTAACCCACATAATTTCAGACCTATTTTCACTAATGAACAACTAACTACTTCCCTTTGAGCTACATTCCTAGAAGGACCGGCACTTCGTGCCTCCATTGTTATGGATATAGAGGCACTTCATTCCGCTATTCGTGATTCAATTGAATTGGATCTGGAATCGATCATGGGATTGAAGTTCGCGAAGGACAGTACAAACACTTGTTGGACATTAGGGTCTGATGGATTGTTACGACTTGACGATCACATTTATGTTCCTAACCTTTCTAATTTACAACTTCAAATTTTATGTTATTTTTACAATCATCCACTCTCAGGTCATTTTGGTCAAAATCGGACTCTGGAAGCCATTTGATGACAGTATACTTGGCCAAAGGTTCGCAAATTTGTTCGTGATTATATTAATTCGTGTACGGTTTGTGGACGCAACAAACCTCGTCGACATAGACCTTACGGTCTACTCAAACCACTTCCGGTTCCTGTCCAACCTTGGGATTCTATATCGATGGACTTCATTGAACAACTACCGGACTCTAAAGGACATACGGCTATTTTAGTAATCGTGGATCAAGCCTCGAAACAAGGCATCTTCATCGCGACACACGACAAAATAACGTCCAAAGAGCTCATGGAACTGTTTGTCCATCATGTTTTCTCGAAACACGGAGTTCCTAGTCACATCACTTCTGATCGAGGCTCGGAATTCATTTCGGCTTTCTTTTGCGCTTTAGGGGAAGCTCTCTCGATCAAACTACACTTCACCTTGGGATACCATCCTGAGGGGGATGGACAAATGGAACAAGTTAACCAGACTCTGGAACAATACATTCGTATGTATTGTGCATATCAACAGGACGATTGGGCAAAGCTTCTGCCTATTGCGGAATTTGCATACAACAATACTCCTAATGCATCCACTGGTATTACTCCATTCTTCGCGAATAAAGGTTATCATCCTAACATTACAGTGAAACCTGAAATCGACATCCATTCCGATTGCGCGATTGACTTTGTGACGAATTTAGATGAGATTCATTCCTTCCTCTGCGAAGAAATTACTAATGCGCAAGCTCGATACAAAGAGCAAGCAGACAGAAAATGTATTACTCACCCAGATTTTCCCATTGATTCACAGGTATTTGTACTAGCAAAGCACATAAAAACCACTCGACCTACCGCGAAGTTCTCCGAGAAGTATCTCGGACCTTTCAAAGTTCTTGAGCACGTAGGACCCCTCTCATACAAGTTACAACTCCCTTCCTACCTCAGTTGTATCCACCCAGTTTTCCATGTATCCCAACTCAAACTATATACTCCGAACTCGATCCCTCATTGCGAACAAACTCCTCCACCTCCAGTGGAAGTCGATGGCGAAGAGGAATACAACGTCGCAGAGGTATTGGATTCGAAATTGGATCATCGATACAAGAAATGTCCACTACGGTATTACATCTGGTGGGCAGGATACAAAGGTACAGACGAAGAGTTCTCCTTGGTTGCCGTGAACGAAATTCACACAGACAAGTTGGTTCCAGCTTTCCATCTTTGTTAACCTCACAAACCTGGACCATTATGATCAACGACCACTTAATTTCTTCTATTCATGCATTGGAAATACTAATTTTTATTCTATTAGTTCAACAACTCATCACGAAACCTTCACGATCCATCACCATTACATTCCGTACTACATATTACATTACCTACTAAATTTCAAACATTCACGTCAAGGAGTTCCGCAATTCATCCTTCACGAAGCTACCTTCGAACTCTCACATTCCCTTCCTTCCGAAACAATCGCGATTCTTCCTCGCGGAATAAATCCTTACTTCTCACATTTCCTTACTTCCAAAACCATTGCAATTCCTTCCTCGCGGAACGAATCTTAACTCCTTACACTAATTAAAAAACCAAAACTTTACATATCCAAAACCACCAAAAAAGGCAAAAACTTATAAAATTAACCAAAACAAAACAAAACACAAACAACAAACAAAACCAAAAAACAACAAAAACCAATAAAATACAACTACTTAGAATTATTTACAAGTCCATTTAACTACCGCTACCCTTCACGGGAATCACATTGCACGATGTTTTCCTTCGCGAACCCTTCTCCTCTTCCTCTCCTCTTCATCTTCATTGTCATTCTCTTCTTCATCTCCTTCTTCTTCCTCTTCCATTTCTCTTTCTTCTTCATTCTGTTCTTCATCAACCACCATATCATCCTCGGGCCGTGTCACAAAGAGGTGACGATGGTGGCACGGTGGAGTGGAGACTTAGACGGAAACAGGCAGCTGGTCCCAATGACAAAGTTATATTGATAGTGAATACAGAGAAGTAAGTAATGACATACCTGGTCCCAACGACAAAGAGGTCAAGATAAGGGACCAGGTTGTGGGGGGTTGGCTTATATATACAGGGTAGAGTGCGGGAACTATGATGTAATACTGTATAGCTCAGGCACAAGGAATGGAACGGAACTGATAGAATAGGATGGAAGGTTCCAGAATAGTTATTGTAGGTAAGGGTGCTTGGATGGTGTACCGTAAGGAAAGGAAAATGATAGGGGGTGGCTCACTTCATGACAGGCCGCTGCTGCAACAGATGCACCATTTCCTCCATCACAAGAGTGGATCGACTCGTGAAACCCAGAAGCAATTCCATCTGCTTACCGAGCTGACGGTTCTGCTCCGCAAACAATTCGAACTGCTCCCTTAACTCCAAACTGTCATGAATCGATCTTTTTCCATGATTCTTTTCTTTTATTATTCTTTTTCTTTTCTTTACTTATCTAATCACCAAAGCGCTTACACTAGCGCTTATTATATTTTCATTATCATTTAGGTTACACGCGTCAACCTTATTGTTCTCGCGTTGTCGTTTCACTTAGGCGCGACTCTCTCGTGCCTGTCAGTTCATTGACAGGACGACGTCATTATTGTTCCGCCTCCATGCTTCTTTTTATATTGCCTTATTGTTTACTCACCGAATACCTACAGCTTTACTTATGGATACGAGCGACTCTTATTGTAGGTCCTCACGGTTACGGTGTGAGACGTCTCTCACGGTTTCATATCCCATTTTGTATATAAGACTAGATATTTGGTAGTTATATTCCTTAGCTCTATTCTCGTCTATTCTCCTCGGTAGCTAGACTTGTAGTTGGGTTGTTTTATCCATCCTCTTTTGCTTTTTCGTCCTCTTGCTCATCGTCTATCGTGTGACGCCTGGTTGTCTCTTGTGAGAGCTAGCGAGTCGCTGACAGAAGAATAGAGCTTCTACCACATACCACCCGTCACAACAAAACTTTTACAAACTTGCCTAGGATTCAACACACCGTTGGAAACTAGTTTTCTCGATACGTTACACATTTTCATTTCTACCAAACACGCTCATCTTCTCCCCTACTATAACTCAACATGACTGACCGGTCGATACATGCGCCCGACCCAACGGAAGTCGCTGCTATCACATCTAGTCCACGCCGGGTGTTCGTTAATACACCAGGGAACTATGATGGCGACCCCGCCACCTACCAGCCATGGCGACGACGAATGATGGCTTATGTCTCCGAGCTAACAGAGACAAAGCAGGTCGACAACTCCCACCGAGTCACGACCATCATCATGTCCTTCCTGGTCGGAGGAAAAGCCGATGAATGGGCTCAGGTCTACTCAGATGACCATTTCGATATCGACAGAGGGACGTGGGATATTACAGGGAAGCAGTTAATTGACGACATGGACAGGGAGTTCACGAATGTCGCAAAGGAGAAAGAGGCCCGTGATAAACTAACCTATATCCGACAGGGGAAGTCCTCGGCCAGCGACTTTTTCAAAGAGTTTGAATTGTTGTTGAAGGATGCCAGGTACAAGAAGGACGAGTCGCACGTCCTTACCCTAGCGGAGAGGGCGGTCGATCACACCCTTCTCTACGACATCATCAAAGGACAAACGGAGCCCTTTGAAGACTACAAGGAATTGAAGAAGGTAGTTACAGGGGCTGACAATGTAAGGCGGCAGTGGGCCGAACAGAAGAGAGGTTACGGGTATGCGGGGTGGTGGAACGCTAACCCACAGGGACAGAGTCGTGGACAGTCGTCCACTCAGCAAAACCGACAGGAGCCGAAAGTAGCTCCGAAAGCAGAATATTCGGCGGCACCGAGAAGAGATGCTACTGGCACCACATTCGGAGGAACGGGCAGGCCGATGGACATCGACCAAGCGAGAGAGAAGCGGTTGTGCTTCAATTGTGGCGAGCCAGGCCACATGAGCAGGAACTGCCCGCACAAGAGAAAGGCGGTAGTCAGAGGTATTATGTTGAATATGAGTGAGCAGGAACATACGGACTTTATTAACGATTTGGGTTTTCCAAAGGCTCCGCAGTAGATATAGGTCTGCAGGAGCCTTCGCACATGGACATTTCGGAGTTTGTTGATAATGGCGTTGACTATGTAATCAGTACAGGTACTAAACAGAAAAACGCCTCCACCTTCATCCACAAAACCGAAAAAACCGAAAAACCTATACGGTACGAACCTAACACTGCTGAATGGCTAACTCAGAGAGTTAGAGAAGACCAGATCCCGAGAGCAGTGGGATTATTACGAACTTGGATGCCCTTTTCCCGGGAGAAAGAAGCCTCGGAAGAAACCGTCATGAACATACGAAAACGGAACTGGAAAACAGCAGTCACCGCCATCCGGAGTCTCAAAAACAAAAGGAGTTATGTTCGTGGGACACGCGGCAAAAGTGTGAGACTCCCAGCAATACTCGAAACACTGGAAGATGCTCGACAAATTGTCACAGAAGGACTCCTCGACAGTGGAGCTACTGGTTCCTGTATCGACTCAGAATTCGTCAAACGGCACAACCTTGTTACGGAAGACTTACCGATCAAAACCCCTGTCTACAATGCAGACGGTACACTCAATGATTCCGGCTCAATAGACAAGTACGTCGAAATCTGGATGACCATCGGTGATCATTCAGAGATCGTCCAATTCGGAGTAGTAAGTCTAGGAAAGAATAATATCTTTCTAGGACTAGACTGGCTACGATACCACAACCCGAGTATCGACTGGAATACGTCTGAACTAACCTTTGACAGGTGTCCAACAAGATGCGGTTACAACCCACACTTTTGGACACCAGAGGATACCCATTCTAGAGCGGCATTACAGGAAGGCGAACAGCTTTTCCTGTTTGACTGGGACAGGTATGTTCACGAGCAGGTACAGTCGAGGAAGTGGACGGAAAAACAAGCCAGAGAGGAAACAGCCCAAGAGTTCGACACTTCCAAGCCCTACATCGAAAAGTACCCCGATGTTTTCAGCCAGAAGGAATTCGACCAACTGCCACAACGACGTCCTTGGGACCACGCTATCGACCTAACGCCAGGTTCTAAACCTTTAGATTGCAAGGTGTACCCATTAAACCCAAAGGAACAAGAGGCGCTCGACAAGTTTCTTGAAGAAAACCTTCGAACTGGACGAATCCGACCTTCGACTTCGCAGATGGCGTCTCCCTTCTTCTTCGTTAAAAAGAAAGATGGCACCTTACGACCAGTACAAGATTATCGTAAACTGAACGAGATGACGGTTAAAAACCGGTATCCACTTCCTCTCATTCAGGAGCTAATCGATCGTTTAAAAGGCGCTAAAATCTTCACGAAGATGGATATCAGATGGGGATTCAACAACATCCGCATAAAGGAAGGTGACGAATGGAAAGCGGCTTTTCGAACTAACCAGGGGTTATTCGAACCGACCGTCATGTTCTTTGGACTCACCAACTCTCCTGCGACGTTCCAAGGTTTCATGAACCACATCCTGCGAGACCTCATCAATAAAGGTCATGTTATTGTTTACATGGACAACATACTGATTTTTACCGACGGTATAGAAGAACATCGACAAATCGTAGAACAAGTACTCGACATTCTAACGGAACATAAGTTGTTCCTTAAACCCGAAAAGTGTTCTTTCGAAAAACCGGTTATCGACTACCTCGGTATTATCATCGGTAACGGAACTATTCGCATGGATACCAAGAAAGTACAAGCCGTTCGAGAATGGATTACTCCACGAAAGAAGCGCGACGTCCAACAGTTTCTAGGATTTTGCAACTTCTTCCGGCGATTCATTCGTGGTTTCAGTCTGGTAGCAAAGCCATTAACACAGCTCACGGGAAATGGGACTTGGAAGTGGGAAAAAGGTCAGGAAGAGGCGTTCGAGGAGTTGAAACGTCGAATCTGTGAAGAAGTAGTTTTACTCATTCCTCGAAACCACGGAAAATTCAGGGTAGAAGCTGACTCGTCCGATTATGCTAATGGCGCCGTTTTATCCCAGTTTGTCGAAAGCAAGTGGTATCCTATTGCCTTTCGTTCTCGTTCCCTCAATGAGGTTGAGCGTAATTACGAGATTTACGACAAAGAACTTATGGCAATTATGGACTCCCTCGACGACTGGAGGCAATATTTACTAGGTGCGGAGGAACAGATTGAGATTTATATGGATCACGCAAACCTCCAGTACTTCAAGAAGCCGCAGAAACTCAACCGACGACAAGCGCGCTGGGTACTGGAGTTAGCGGAGTATAATTTCGATCTCGTTCACAAACCTGGTAAATCGATGACGAAAGCTGACGCCCTGTCGAGGATGACAGGTCTTGAGACGGGGGACAAGGACAACGAGAACATCGTTCTCCTGAAACCGGAACTTTTTATTCAAGCTCTCGACCTATCGGCTCCCGAAGATCTCCTGTTATCAGAGATCCAAAAGAGTAGAAACCAAGTAGACCGAACTGTACAGGATGCCCTCGCTGCGAAAAATCCAGAGTGGACTGAGACCGACAAAGTCATTACCTGGAAAGGGCGTGTTTATGTACCGAAAAATCGCCTACTCCGGTCCAAAATAATCACTCAGTACCACGATACACCGCTAGCGGGACATCCAGGACAGTACAAAACCACGGAGTTGATTACTCGGGACTACTGGTGGCCAGGAGTGACACGAGATGCAGGGAAATACGTCGAAGGATGCGAGAAATGCCAGGCGACAAAGTCACGTCGTACCAAACCAGTAGGACAACTTCATCCACATGCGGTACCGACTGAACCATGGCAAATAATCGGCACCGATATGATAGGGGAACTACCGGAATCGGGAGGATATAACGCCATATCGGTGTTTATCGATCATTTTTCCAAAAGACTACGACTTGTTCCGTCGCACACTACAGTCACATCAGAGGGAATGGCAAAAATCTATCGGGATCGTATTTTTTCTATCCACGGCATTCCACGAAAAATAGTACATGATCGAGGACCGCAATATCATTCTCGTTTCATGAAGGAACTCTACCGTCTTTTAGGAATAGAAGCAAACTACACCACGGCGTATCACCCACAGACCAACGGCCAGACAGAACGAACAAATCAGGAGATAGAACATTATCTCCGTTTGTTCATTAGTTATCATCAAAATGACTGGCATGAGTGGTTACCGCTTGCAGAATTTGCCTATAACGATCGAGTACACTCTGCGACGAAGGTTTCCCCATTCTAGGCTGACAACGGTAGACATCCCTATAAAGGCACGGCACCTCAAATGACTTCGGACAACCCCACAGCACAGGCGTTTGCAGATGGAATGAGGAAGGTTCGAGACGAAGTAGGAGCGGCCTTAGGAAAGGCCAACGAGGACATGAAGAAGTTTTATGACCGAAAGCAAAGAGTTGGAATAGAGTACAAGCCAGGTGATAAGGTCTGGCTTGAGGGAACTAACTTATCGACAGACCAGCCGATGAAAAAGTTAGGAGATAAACGGTTTGGACCGTTTACAGTTCAGAAGAAGATAGGTGCTAGTTCCTATAAACTAGATATTCCCTCTACGTGGAAACGTATCCATAACGTTTTCAACGAAGTCCTTCTCACTCCCTATAGAGAACCGCAATTTCCCTCTCAACCACGAAACACTCGTCCACCTCCTGTCGTCGTAGGAGAAGAAGAGGAATTCGAAGTCGAGGAGATTCTCGACTCACGAAAGGTAGGAAAAGGGATCAAGTACAAGGTCAGGTGGCGAGGTTACGGACCACATGAAGACACTTGGGAACCTCGGTCCAACATCACCCATTCCTCCGATTTGTTGAAGGAATTCCATGATAAAAACCCGAACAAACCCAAACCCGCCACCCTGAGTCGACTCGAAATCCCTATTTCCTTGTTCCCTACCGAGTTATTCCGCCCTATGCCTCCGCCAGATACCGAAAATACACCCTCACAATTACCCTCCGAAAATTTTGTTAGACGACAAGCGCTTCGTGGAACTCGCGCTCTAGGGAGGGGGTAATGTCATGAATCGATCTTTTTCCATTATTCTTTTTCTTTTCTTTACTTATCTAATCACCAAAGCGCTTACACTAGCGCTTATTATATTTTCATTATCATTTAGGTTACACGCGTCAACCTTATTGTTCTCGCGTTGTCGTTTCACTTAGGCGCGACTCTCTCGTGCCTGTCAGTTCATTGACAGGACGACGTCATTATTGTTCCGCCTCCATGCTTCTTTTTATATTGCCTTATTGTTTACTCACCGAATACCTACAGCTTTACTTATGGATATGAGCGACTCTTATTGTAGGTCCTCACGGTTACGGTGCGAGACGTCTCTCATGGTGTCACAAAGAGGTGACGACGGTGGCGGAGCGGAGCGGAGACTTAGGCGAAAGCGGACACTGGTCCCAACGACAAAGTTATATTGATAATAAATACAAGTAAGTAAGTTCAAGACATACCTGGTCCCAACGACAAAGAGGTCAAGATAAGGGACCAGGTTGTGGGGGCTGGCTTATATATACAAGGTGTAGCGTGGGAACTATGAGGTAATACTGTATAGCTCCGGCACAAGGAATGGAACTAATAGAATGGAATGGAATGTTCCGGAATGATTATTGTAGGTAGGAGGGCTTGGATGGTGTATCGTAAAGAAAGGAAAATGATAGGGGGTGGGCTCACTTCATGACATTACCCCCCTCCTTATGACCATTGCCCTCAATGGTCAAGCTTTTGCCGCCTGAGGGTGCTTTTTGTGGAATTTTCGGATAGTTGCTGGGGCGTGTTCAAGATTTGGTGCAGGTTCCCATGAGTTGTGTCCTGCATCGTAGCCTTTCCACTTTACCAAGTACTCTAGCTTCTTCCACCTAATCCGACTATCCAAGATGTCCTCGACTTCATACTCCGGCTCATCCTCATCCTCTAGATATACTGGTTCCAGTGGTGTTGCAATTTCGCCGTTTACGGTGTTCCCTCTCCAAGGGTACAATTTATCAACATGGAACACAGGATGGATGCGGTCCAGGGATAGTGGGAGGTCTAAACGGTAGTCCAGGGGCCCAACCTTCTGCAAAATGGTGTAAGGTCCTAGCTGTCGATCCCCAAGTTTCTCACTGGAAAGTTGGAGCTTGATGTCCTCTGCGCTTAGCCAGACCTGATCTCCAACTTGGAATTGATGTGCCTTTCGTTTTCCCCGTTCGTAGTTTTCCTTTTGCCGTCGTTTCCCCAGGTGTAGCGCCGCCCCAGCATCCTGTCGTGCATCCCGCAGTATCTGGATGCGATCATCCACCGCCGGAATCCCACTCCGTTGTCCAACTGGAATGTTAAATAGAGGCAGATAACCATAGGTGAGTTCGAATGGGGACGTTCCAAGTGCAGAGTGGGTGCGAGAGTTAATCACAAATTCCGCCATAGGTAGGTGCTCCGCCCAGTCGTCCTGGCGGCGTCCCACATAGAGTCTGAGGTATTTTTCGACTTCTTGGTTTGCCCGTTCGGTCTGTCCGTTTGCTTGGGGGTGGTACCCTGAGGTGAGGTTTGATTTGATTCCTAGGCGGGAGAGTAATGATCGCATGAGTTTTGCTGCAAACTGGGGTCCCCGGTCTGATACAAAGCGGAGGGGAAGACCATGGAGGCGAAAAATTTCGCGATAGTAGATGTCGGCCACACCTGCTGCTGTGATTGAAGTTGTACAAGGAATTGCATGGATTTGTTTACCGTAAAGGTCCGTGCAGACTAGAATCGCGTCATACCCTTGCGAGTTGGGCAGCTGTGTGATCAAGTCAACTCCCACTTCTTCCCACAAGCCTGCTGGGACGTCTAGAGGTAGTGTTACTGCTCGTGGGTGTCTCTGTATCTTCTTCCTTGCACAAGTCTCGCATCCTTCAACATATTTTTCTACAAAGGATCGCAGGGTGGGCCACCAAAAGTGGGTGCTGACGAGGTCAAGGGTATTGTGAAGTCCAGGGTGGCCAGCAGAGGGGTTATCGTGGCATTGCTTGAGTACTTCTTTCCGGAGGTCATCATCTGGTGGGACATATACTCTTCCTCGGTGGTATACTAGTCCCTTGTCTTCTTCCCATTCTGCTATCCCATTGGCCAAGCGTTTGAGACCGCTTCTCCTAAGCTCTTCCAGTCCTTCCAGTACTTGGGCCTCCTTTTGAGACGCCTGTCGGATGTGGTCCTCCAGTGGGTTTTGTAGTGAGATAGCTGCCACTTGCATGAAATGGGCTGGTTTCAGAACAATCTGTTGTCGATTATCTTCGCTATCCAGAACCTGATATGCTGCCATACGAGAGAGAGCGTCTGCCTGAGTGTTGGACTTGCCAGGGCGGTGAGTGAGCTGGAAGTCGAATCGGGACAACCATAGTGCCCATCGCGCCTGCCGTCTACTGAGGTCTTGAGCAGAACGCCAGAATTCCAGGTTTGCGTGGTCGGTGAGAATCTCGAACGGTTGTGGTGGTTCAGGGGTGATCACAGTTTCAATTTCCTCCGCCGTGTCTTGCTCTTCCACCTCCTCTATCGTTGTTTGTTGGGATCTGACTGTGAGTCGTCCTTTCTCCCAGTCAATATCTGGATTGGCCTTACGTAGCCAGGGGAGTCCTAAGATTAGGTCTTCGCCTCCCAGATTGGTTACTAGCAAGTCTGTCCACCGTTCTTGGTTATCAACAGTCAGGGCTAGGCGTGCAAAGTGTGTGATCTGCCCTGCTCGGTTAGCAGACCCATCAATGTTAAAGACGCCAATGGGTTTCCTGAGTGGGAAGGTCCTTACACGGTGACGGGTGACAAACTCTTGGTTCAAAAATAGAGCAGTGGCTCCAGAATCAACCATGGCTGCAGTTGCTATACTGTGATTTCTTCCTCTTAGTTTTGCGTTAATTCGGAAGTGAGATGAATTGGAGTTCAATTCCGAAATAGTAGATATTTTACAAGATGGGAGAGAATCATACGCAGATGTGGAATGTATAGCGAACTGGTTTACGGGTACTCTCGATGCAGCCGAGACGGGCACCCGCTTTAAAAACCCTCCTGAGAACCTGGTGCTGGGGCCATGGCATTGGCTCTGTTAAGGAGCTCCTGGAGCTGGGCAATCTGGGTGGAGAGGTCAGGCGTAAGTGGGGACGGAGCAGTGGGAGCTGGAATGGACGCGGCAATTTGGACAGGTTCATTGGGGAAGAGGGTGAACGGTGTCGAAGCAGAAGCAGAGACTTGTTGACGGCGGGGTTGTTGGCGCTTACCCCGGCCACATTCTAGACCCATGAACTTGTCTTGGCAGACTGATTCTAGGTGGCCTCGTCGTCCACAGTAGCGGCAAACTGTCTCCTTGTATGAGCAGTTCCTCTTTTCGTGACTCTGCGAGCCACACCCATAACACCTTCCTCTCATCTGGGCCACGAAGCTTTCTCTGCTGTTACCACTAGTGTGTGTGGCATCGACATCCATAGCATGGGAGTTGGCAGGGGGGGAGGAGATATGGGAGGTGCCTGGGTTGCGACCTGTCATGGTGGGATCGTGCAGGAACACATCCACTGAAATTGCTCGCCTGATAGCCTCCTCCAGGGTGGGAGCCAGTCCCTGGGCTATATTGACCACAATGAGATTTTGTCGGATCTCTGGGTTGAGGCCGCTATGGAAGCGTTCTCGCAGGTCGACGTCTGAAAGCCCGGTCCGATCACCAATGTCCTTGAAATTCTGTGCAAATTCCGCTACAGTTTGACCTTTTGCCTGCCTGAGATGCTGGATTGCATTCCGGGCCTCCATACCTGCATCAATGGATTCAAATCGGAGGGTGAAGGCTGTTTTGAAGTCTTCCCATCGTCCATTGAAAGGTTGTTGGTTATGGCTGAATTCTAGGAGGTATGGTGTGGCCCAGTCAGCAGCCTTGCCTGAGAAGAATCCTAGCGCTGCCTTGATCAGCTTCCCTTCGTTGCTACTCAGATCTGGTTGTTCCATTGCCCAGCTTTGATACTGAGCAATGAAGCGACGTGCTTCTGCACTACTAGAGCCTTTGAAGAGCTCAGGTTTATTCATACTGGACTTGGCTGAGGCTTTGTGGAGGTTGGCCGTGAGCTGGGCCACCTGCTCGATGAGCTGTGCCATGAGCTGGTTTGTGTTGACTTCAGAGGTCGACATAATGGATGGGGGTGCAGTGGGAGTAGGGATAAGGATGGGTGTGATCACGGTACCGTCGGAAAGGTTCTCCTCTTCACTGATGGAGTTGGCAGCAGCGTTTGGACAGGGTTGAGAACTGCAATCAGCCCAGGAGCTGCTTTTGCTGCGGTGGATGTGGGTTTGGTCTTTAGTATCAAAAGCGTGTGGGTAGGCAGAGCAGTCGATAGCTTGGGCGGGCAGGCTTGGTGCGGAGGTGTCTGTAGACGTGGTGGAAGCGGAGCCTGCAAGGATAACCTAATCGGTAGGCTATCAGTGCAGTAAGGGATCTTGACCTAATGTCACAAAGAGGTGACGACGGTGGCGGAGCGGAGCGGAGACTTAGGCGAAAGCGGACACTGGTCCCAACGACAAAGTTATATTGATAATAAATACAAGTAAGTAAGTTCAAGACATACCTGGTCCCAACGACAAAGAGGTCAAGATAAGGGACCAGGTTGTGGGGGCTGGCTTATATATACAAGGTGGAGCGTGGGAACTATGAGGTAATACTGTATAGCTCCGGCACAAGGAATGGAACTAATAGAATGGAATGGAATGTTCCGGAATGATTATTGTAGGTAGGAGGGCTTGGATGGTGTATCGTAAAGAAAGGAAAATGATAGGGGGTGGGCTCACTTCATGACACATGGTTTCATATCCCATTTTGTATATAAGACTAGATATTTGGTAGTTATATTCCTTAGCTCTATTCTCGTCTATTCTCCTCGGTAGCTAGACTTGTAGTTGGGTTGTTTTATCCATCCTCTTTTGCTTTTTCGTCCTCTTGCTCATCGTCTATCGTGTGACGCCTGGTTGTCTCTTGTGAGAGCTAGCGAGTCGCTGACACAAACCCACCAAGCTCCTGTCTGCGACGCGCTTCGCAGGACCCTGATACATTTCTTCTTCATCGACCCTCGGTTTTTTTCTCCTCGACCTCCGAGCAGCATTCTCTCCAGACCAACTACACTGTTGTCGTTGCTGATGACAACGGAGGCAGGCCTGGGTACGAGGCTTCCCAGGTTGTGTGATGCAGTTGGTGGTGTTACCTTGCATAACACAATGAAGACAAGCTTCACGGTTACGCAAAGGAGTCGGGGGAGGTTCGTCGTCGTCGTTGTCATCATCGTTGTCATCATTATCTTCATCTTCATCCTCGTTGTTATTGTCGTCGCCGTTTCCAGGTGTTGGATCTTCATCGGGATTCGGGGCTACACCAATCTACAAGTTGTTAAATAAGAAAAAGAAAAGTTGTTGCGAACAACAATCACTCACCTGTCAGCGACTCGCTAGCTCTCACAAGAGACAACCAGGCGTCACATGATAGACGATGAGCAAGAGGGCGAAAAAGCAAAAAGAGGATGGATAAGACAACCCAACTACAAGTCTAGCTACTGAGGAGAATAGACGAGAATAGAGCTAAGGAATATAACTACAAAATACTAAATCTTATATACTATTGGGATATGAAGCCGTGAGAGATATCTCGCGCCGTAACCGTGAGGATCTACAATAAGAGTCGCTCATATCCATAAGTAAAGCTGTAGGTATTAGGTGAGTAAACAATAAGGCAATATAGAAAGAAGCATGGAAGCGGAACGATAATGACGTCGTCCTGTCAATGAACTGACAGGCACGAGAGAGCCGCGCCTAAGTGAAACGACAACGCGAGAACAATAAGGTTGACGCGTGTAACCTAAATGATAATGAAAATATAATAAGCGCTAGTGTAAGCGCTTTGGTGCTTAGGTAAGTAAATAAAAGAAAAGGAAAAGAATAATAAAAGAAAAGAATAATGAAAAAAGATCGTTTCATGACATCACCACAGAAACTATATGTTTCCTCTTTAAAACCAACTGTTTGACTTCCAGGGTATCGCGTACCATGGATGCTGACTTGTAAATTTTCTGCTTAGAGCCTGAAGGCTCCCATGATGCTTGATCACTTGTCCGTCGCGACGCAGCTTGAGCTGCACGATCCCAACATTCTTGGAGTTCCTGGAGAGCCTGTGCTCTCCATTGAGTTCGGATTTTGTCTTCTTCAGCCAATTTTTGTAAAGTGTTGGCTTTCGCCTTTGCAATACTCTCCTTGACCAGTCATTCTTCTTCCCACTTCTTTGCAGCCTGTCTCTCCTCCTCGAGCTTTCTCTCTTCCTCGAGTCTTTTCTCCTCGGCCTCGCGTTCCGCCTCACAAGCAGCTTCTTCCTCCAACCTCATCATCTCCTCCTCGAACGCTTTCTCTTGCACATCTATTTCAACCTGACAAAGGCGGGCACGTTCTGCCTGTTCTCGAACAAGTTGCACTCATTGCTCTTGCACGGTTTTGGTGGCAGTAACGGTGAGAGACATCATATAGTGATGAGGACTTAGGAAAAAACAGAGAAAACCATCGCGTTTTATATGCATTCTTCGTTGAGGGCAGGTTTGACTTCAAATTTTTCGTTTACCTCGATCATAAATCGCATGGCATTTTTTGAAAATTTTGTTCTTTCCTTTTTACTTTTCCATTTTATCTAATTTTAGATTTGTCAATCGTTAACCATTGTGTAGGCTTTCGAGGGCGAAAGCCTAAGAGGGGGATACTGTTATATCTATGCAAGCTAAGTCCTTAGGAAGCTTCGCGAACTATTCCGTTACTTAGATATTACTTATACCCTGTTACCACTATGCAATTACTTCGCAAAGGAATTCCAATGCAAAGCAATTATTCGTTATCTCTTTTCATCCTTATCAGATTTGCACTATCCCTTTTATATCCCTTCCTTTGTTCTTTACTTACAAGCTAACCCATTTGGGCATGGCATCGCTTCGCGATCCTGACTTACCTTTAGTATAAAGCTACGGTATCAAATAGATAGTTCCTTAGTTTAAATATCAACCTTGATAGCACTTCGATAGTGATACCAATTAATCCTCTATCTGTATCATCGTTTTAACATCCTCGCTGTCAGTACATTCTGCAATGATCATCGCGAATGGAACACATTTACTTTTCTTCTCTTGCGGACACGCGAAGTGTCGAGGACTCTACTAATAGTGGAGTCAAGGTCCAACTACTCTGTCTAGGATTGTTTTACCTCGCGAAGTATTTTACTTTGTATTTCCCCGCAATCATCCCGCGATCATTCCTGACGATTCCTTTGTGCACGATCATAACACGTTGATTATACAATTAGTACAGGTACTAGACAGAAAAACACATCCGCCTTCACACACAAATCTGACAAATCCAAAAAACCTGTATGGTATGAACCCAACACTACCAAATGGCTGACCCAAAGAATTAGAGAAGACCAAATCTTGAGGGCAGTGGAATTGTTGCAAACCTGGATGCCCTCTTCCTGGGAGAAGGAGGCCTCGGAAGAAACTGTCATGGACATACAAAAGTGGAACTGGAAAACAGCAGTCATGGCCATCAGAAGTCTCAAAAACAGGAGGAGCTACGTCTGTGGGACACACAGCAAAAGCCTAAAGCTTCTGGCAATACTAGAGACACTGGAGGATGGTGTTATATATATGCCAAGCTCCACTATGCTTTTCGGACCGATTTCCGCAGTCAATTGATCATCCTTTCAATCCATTTCATGTTTGTTACCAAGTTCAACTCAAATCTCAATTGATTTCGTACTCCGTTCCTTGGCTCAATAACTTCAGAACAACCTCAGATACATCACATGACACTCGGTCGTCATGACCAATGCATTCCCACGCCTATCGGCTCTTGGAAAACACCGTTATTGTATTATTTCGAATCCTTCTCACTTATTGTCTTTTATTTAACAATTAGGCAGTTTAGTACTTAGGTCAACTTGTTTAGTTTGGTTCCCCAGCTTGAAATAAAAAGTTGCCTTCTATACTCCTTCTCTATTATGCTTAATCACGTCTGGATCAATCAATCGGATGCTTCTGACACTCCGGAACTTCATTCTTCTTCACACTTTGCAGGGACACCCAGATAATGTGTAGGGAGTGTTGTCAAAAGCTTTGCTGAAGTCCCATCACTTCCCAAGGCCCATGTAGCCTTTCCATTACTTCATTTTGCTGTTACTATAGTTTCCGGACTTCGAAGCTTCAAACAGAGCTCCGGAACCTTGATCTTTTTCCTTCCAGTGCATGGCCTTAACAGATGGTCAACAGATTGTTACACAAGGACTTCTTGACAGCAGAGAAACCGGCTCTTGTATAGATTCAGAATTTGTCAAATGGCACAAACTCGTCACAAAGGACTTACCAATTAAGGCACTGGTCTATGATGCCAATGGTACACTTAACGACACCGGTTTGATTGATAAGTATGTTGAAATACAGATGACTATCAGCAATCACTTGGAGGTTATACAGTTTGGAGTAGTAGGTCTTGGAAAGAACAATATATTTCTAGGACTGGACTAGTTGCGATACCATAACCCAAGTATCGACTGGGAGACATCTGAACTGACCTTCAACAGGTGTCTGATGAGATGTGGTTACCACCCATACTTCTGGGTGCCAGAGGATACCCATTCCAGGGCAGTACTACAAGAAGGTGAACAACTTTTCCTGTTCAACTGGGATAGGTATGTCCACAAGCATGTACAGTCAAGGAAGTGGATGGAGGAACAAGCCCAGAAGGAAACGGTGAAGGAGTTCAACACTTCTCATTCCTATATCAAAGAATATCCAGACATCTTCAGCCAGAAGGAGTTCAACCAGTTGCCACAGCGATGACTTTGGGACCATGCTATTGACCTAACGCCAGGTTCCAAACCTCTCGACTGCAAAATATATCCTTTGAATCCAAAAGAACAGGAGGCCCTTGACAAATTCCTTAAAGAGAACCTCCAAACCAGACAAATTTGACCTTCCACCTTGCAGATGGCATCACCTTTCTTCTTTGTCAAAAAGAAAGATGGCACCTTATGACCAGTACAAGATTATCACAAACTGAGATGACAGTTAAAAACTGGTATCTACTTCCTCTCATTCAGGAACTAATTGATCATTTAAAGGGCACTAAAGTCTTCACAAAGATGGATATCCAATGGGGTTTTAACAACATCCAGATAAAGGAAGGTGATGAGTGGAAGATGGCTTTCTAGACCAACCAGGGGTTGTTCAAACCAACCATTATGTTCTTCAGACTCACTAACTCTCCTGCAATGTTCCAAGGATTCATGAACCATATCCTACAAGACCTTGTCAATGGTGGTCATGTCATCTTTTACATGGACAACATTTTAATCTTCACTGATGGTATGGAAGAACATCAATGAATTGTTCGACAAGTACTGAACATTCTACAGGAACACAAGTTATTCCTGAAATCTGAAAAATGCTCATTCAAAAAACTGGTGATCGACTACCTTGGCATTATTATCAGAAACAGAACTATTTGCATGGATCCAAAGAAGGTACAAGCAGTACAAGAATGAGTTGCTCCACAGAAGAAGCACAACATCCAACAATTCCTGGGATTCTGCAACTTCTTCAGATGATTCATTCATGGGTTTAGTCTTGTAGCAAAACCACTAACACAACTCACAGGGAATGGAACCTGGAAGTGGGAAAAGCAACAGGAGGAAGCATTTGATGAACTCAAGAGGAGGATTTGTGAGGAAGTAGTTCTCTTAATTCCTTGTAACCATGGGAGGTTCCAAGTGGAAGCTGACTCATCCAATTACACTAATGGCACCATCTTATCCCAGTTTGTTGACAACAGGTGGCATCCAATTGCCTTTCATTCCCATTCCCTTAATGAGGTTGAGCGTAATTATGAAATCTATGACAAGGAGCTCATGGCAATTATGGATTCACTTGATGACTGGCAACAATACTTGCTAGGCACAGAAGAGCAGATTGGGATTTTTACAGATCATGCAAACCTCCAGTACTTCAAGAAACTGCAGAAACTTAATTGATGACAAGTGCGTTGGGTACTGGAATTAGTAAAGTATAATTTTGATCTTGTTCACAAGCCTGGTAGATTGATGACAAAAGCTGACTCCCTGTTGAGAATGACAGGTCTTGAGACAGGGGACAAGGACAACAAGAACATTGTTCTTCTGAAACCGGAACTTTTCATTCATGCTCTTGACCTATCAGCTCCCAAAGATCTCTTGCTATCAGAGATTCGGAAAAGTGGAAACCAAGTAGACTGACTCATACAGGATGCCCTAGCTGCCAAAGACCCTGAGTGGACTGAAACTGACAAAGTCATTACATGGAAGGGACACATTTATGTACCAAAAAACCACCTACTCCAGTCCAAAGTAATCACTCAGTATCATGACATGCCACTAGTGGGACATCCTGGACAGTATAAAACCATGGAACTGATCACATGAGACTACTGGTGGCCAGGAGTTACAAGAGACACCAGGAAATATGTCAAAGGTTGCGAAAAATGCCAAGCTATGACAGCCCATCATACCAAACCAGTGGGACAACTACATCCACACTCAGTACCAATGGAACCTTGGCAGATAATTGGTACTGACATGATAGGGGAGTTACTGCAATCAGGAGGATAAAATGCCATATCTGCGTTTGTCAATCACTTTTCCAAGAGACTATGATTAGTTCCATCACATACTATGGTTACATTGGAAGGAATGGTGAAAATCTACCATGACCATATTGTCACGAAATGATCTTTAATCTTTTTATTCTTTTCTTTTATTATTCTTTCTCCTTTTCTTTTATTTACTTACCTAATTGCTAAAGCACTTACACCAGTGTGTCATGAAGTGAGCCACCCCTATCATTTTCCTTCTTTACAATACACCATCCGAGCCCTCCCACCTACAATACTCATTCTGGAACCTTCCATTCCATTCTACCAGTTCTGTTCCATTCTTTGTGCCTGAGCTATACAGTATTACATCATAGTTCCCACACTCCACCTTGTATATATAAGTCAGCCCCACAACCTGGACCCTTATCTTGACCTCTTTGTTGTTAGGACCAGGTATGTCTTTTACTTCCTTCCTTGTATTTATTATCAATATAACTTTGTCATTGGGACCAGTATCCGCCTATTTTCCATCTAAGTCTCCGCCCCGCTCCATCACTGTTGTCACCTCTTTGTGACACAGTGCTCTTTATATTTTCATTTCCATCTAGATTACACACATCAACCTTATTGTTCTCACATTGTTGTTTCACCCATGCATGACTCTCATGCCTGTCATGTCATTGACAGGACATCATCACTATTGTCCTGCCATCACGTTTATTTTATATTGCCTTATTGTTTACTCACTGAATACCTACAGCTTTACTTATGGATATGGGTGACTTTTATTGTATATCCTCATGGTTATGGTGCAAGACATCTCTCACAGTTTCATATCCCATTTGTATATAAGACTTAGTATTTTGTAGTTACATTCCTTAGCTCTATTCTCATCCATTCTCCTTGGTAGCTAGACTTGTATTTGGGTTGTCTCATCCTCATCGATTTTCATCCTCTTGCTCATTGATTCTCATGTGACACTTGGTTGTCTCTTGTGAGAGCTAGCAAGTTGCTGACACTGAAGTCCAGGGTGACTAGCAGAGGGGTTGTTGAGGCATTGTTTTAGTACTTCTGTCTGTAGGTCATTGTCTGGTGGTGATGCGAAGGGTGAATGAAAACAAACACCCAAACACTAAGTTCAGGGGGCTTGGTAACAGTTGTATGTAAAGTACTGTAAAAACTTGATAAAATCAAGTATAACACCAATAATCACAAGTCAATCAACCTAATAATAACCTAAAGTAATAACCTAATAATAAACCTAATAAACAACCTAATAACAGAGGCTTGTAGTGATGGGGGTGCTGCAACCTGTCCTTTCTCTAAATCCCCCCCCTCCTTTTATACCCAAAAATCTCGGAATATCTTCGCACCTTCTTACTGTGGCCGCAGACCATTATTGTCTGTCGATCCTCTGGCTCCATATTCCCACTCCTGCCAAGTCTCTGATCACTTCTACAGCTTTTCCTTACTAAAAATCTGCCTTTTTCCTATTTTGGTAGTACCACCTCAAATAAATGGTTCTCCTTGATCCACTGATCCCAAATTGAGTTGTCAATGGAGTCTAGACCTCCCCGCATCTGTTGGCCTTGTAGTTTGACTAATTTCTATCCTTCTAGTCAGTCCTAGTCCGAAATCCGGTGTTTTAGCCCCTAAGACATAGACATCTCCAAGCACATGACATTTCCAGGTCCCAGACCTATCCCTTCTGTCAGGACTTGCTTCAGACCTCTCCCCATCCATTTGTCTCTTTACTTATTGTATAATATTGTCTTTAGCATGCATATATCCAGCATTCTCGCTGGAGCCACTAGTTTTGATGGGCCATCAATCCCATCAATATATACTGCTTTGACCGCCGGACTTAGATATTCTGCTCGTTTCTCTTAATATAGCTGTGAAATAAGTTGCCAAACAAGTCATAAAATATATTTATACCTGTTCTGAACATTATTTAACATTATTTCAATTTAGCCTGTTCATTTTACTGAGACAAGTCTAAACCTATGTAAACTTCAACTGTTTTCTATTTCTCAGTCTGAGAAAATGGTTATCAATTATCCCAGACTGTAAATTTGTCCTGCAGACCTTCACTGACATCAACTGGACCATCTTTTACTCATCCAGTATTTTCTCCACTACCTTAAACATGCTCCTATGACTTTTATTTGGTGGTGGTCAAAGTTGTTTTGATTGCATCAACAACACTACTAACTTTGACCTTCTCAATTAAGGACTTTAAGTATTTTAAGTGTTGTGAGTGTGCATTGCAAAGAGTAGTAATATTTTATAGACTTTTTAATTGTCTTTTAATAAGGAAAAACACTTTAGATTTAAAATATTTGAGTGATATCAACTGCAATTTGGCAGTCATATCAGTGGGACATATACCCTACCTCAGTAGTACACTAGTCCATTATCCTCTTCCCATTTTGCTATTCCATTGGCCAAGCATTTGAGCCCATTCCTTCTAAGCTCTTCCAGTCCTTCCAGTACTTGGGCCTCCCTTCATGATGCCTTTTGGATGTGGTCCTCTAACGGGTTCTGTAGCAAGGTTGCTGCCACTTGTATAAAGTGGGCTGGTGTTATGATCATGCATGTCGTGACATATATGGGTACCTACTTCATTTTTCCATAAGCTTTCCTTTCCCATGCTGCCGCTTACTCATCCATTTTTCCACAAGCTTTCCATAAGCTTTCCATTCCCATGCTGCTGCTTACTCATCCGAACCCTCATATATATAGTACTGTAGTTGACACCTAGTTCCCCATCTTGACCTCTTGGTCTTTGGAACTAGGTTAGTATTTGTATCTTCTTTACAGTCAATATACTAAACTTGGTCTTTGGAACTAGTTTTCCTTGTGCAACCCTAGTGATTGGCCCTCATGCTATTGCTGCTGTCTTGATCATTATCTCTTTCAGCCTTTGTGTGTGGTGCTAGCCCCACTCCTCACTTCGGCTTGTGCTTGTGCCTGTGCCTTCCTCTGTGCTTTCTCCCTTTGTCACCACATTAGGTCAAGATCTCTACTCGTACCATCAGCCTTTCCAACTGATCCTACGAGGAGTGGAAATCAGATTTACCTGGTTCTCCACCTTCCATTGCCGCTATGCCTTCGTTTACACCAGACATCAATTGTTCAGGATTTCAGCACACATTTGATACTCAAGATCAGTGTGATGTCCATTCCAAATACAATCCAGACGAAGAACGTGATGCTTGGTTTGACTGCGACGAAAATCCTTGCCCCAACCAATACCGTAACTCTGCTCCCATCGCTCCAAGGGATTCAGGAAATGAATGATTCATAGTCATCCCTAGAATTCCAAGCCGAGTTCCGAGCTGGGTTGGTAGACTTTCAAACCCTACCAGTGCTGTACCATCTGCTAGACCCTCTCCTGTGCTTATCCCTACTGCTATCTTAGAACCTGAGCTAGAAACTGAAGCCAACCCTGTCGCATCAACCTCACCCCCAGAGCCTATCGTCATTGATATCTCGGTTACACCAGAACCGTCATCCCCATCTCCTGAGCCTATCCCCATTGAAAACACCTCCATCATGTCTCATCCTCCTACCACCCAAGACCTTGCAGTGTTGATCCAACAACTTGCCACACAACAGATGGCACTACAATCGGCAGTAGCCAGCATCACCAACAACATAAGCACCAGCAAAGGTGTTAGCAAACCCCAGATGTATGACGGGAAGCGTAGTGATGATGCGCAATGCTTCATTGCAGCCTTTGAACTATGGGCCCAGGGTATCAGTTCCCTCAGTAACAAACAGGAAAAAATCAAATCAGCCATCTCATACCTTGATGGTGATGCAGCTATCTGGGCTACTCCCACCTCAGAGAACATTAGTCAAGTTGCTTGAGTGGATGCTGCAGGAGTACCAGCTCCTGCCCTCCTCTACCCCACCTGGGCTGATTTCGCTGGCGCCTTTAGGCAACGGTTTGAAACAGCAGATCCAGTGGTAGAGGCCAAATGAGTTCTGAAAAGCCTTTGGCAGGGAAAGGACCGGGTAGCAACATATGCGGCAACCTTCAAACAGTATGCTAGTAGGACAAGATACTTGGATGCTGACCTTCGAGATCGGTTCTATGATCACCTCTCGAAGCAAATCAAGGATGGATTGGTCAACTCACAGGCTAATACAGATCAGATGAATGCACTGATGAAGAAGGGAAACAATACACCCGAAGCACTCCCAACTTCAGCTCCTACACCCCTACTCCCTTTGTTCCGGCCTGCGATCCAAATGCAATGGATGTGGATGCCACCACTACTGGCTGATCTGCAGAAGACTATCGCAGATCCATGATGGGACGATGCTATGGGTGCGGGTCCAGAGAACATCGAAAGGCAGATGGGCACCATGAACGCGATGTCTGCAATCACTGCGGACTAACTGGTCATCTAGCAGCTGTCTGTCGCAGGAAGTTCTTGGGACTCTCAAGACCCACCCCTCGTTCTGCCGCTGCTACATCTATCATTGCCGAACCCTCTACCTCCATTGCTGCCACCACACCTGCCCCCGCTACTGACTTCACAAAGATCCTTCAGATGCTTACTGCCAGGCAGAAGGAATTGGCCAAGCAGATGGCGGAGTTGCGCTCGAATTTTTAAAGTGGGAACCCGCCACGGCTGCCGCCTGGTTCGCTTGTCTGTACTCCTCGCCTACCTCTACTTATGCATCTATACCATTGTGTACAATTGGCTCCACTCAATCCAGTGACATTTCTCACTTCCGTGTACCAATTAAGTTGCAAGGCAGATTCAGGGATACAGACAGCGCAGCAATGATAGACTCTGGTGCCACAGGTCTTTTCATTCATGACCGTTTTGTAAAACAACACTGAATCCTTTCTCGTCGTCTTCTCCATCCAATCACCCTCTATAATATAGATGGGTCTCTTAACACTGCTGGACAGATCACACACTCTGTACGCCTATTCTCCACAATAGACCGGAACAAACCCCAGCTTCTCGAATACCTCGTCACTAACCTTGGTTCTGAAAATATCATTCTCGGACTTCCATGGCTTCGAAAGGTCAACCCGGACATTGACTGGAGAGAAGGGCAATTGGCTATCACCCCTCCCAGAAAGGTTCCGTACCCCATGACCATTGAAGAAATCCCAGAACCCAAGGAACATAATGTGGGAGGAACCACTGCACACATCGTAGAAGCTAACCCCAACTGGGGCGCCACTTCTGCTCCACAAGTTCACTCCTCCATCCCAGAACCTGATGACCAATCCCAATTGCCAGAAGAAACTCTCCCACTCCCCACGCCTGACCCAGAGATACACGAATACACTGAAAGCACCCCCCTGTATCAGCTAGTAGGCAACAGGAAGCAGAGGAGAGCCCTACTCTGAGCGGGGATCATTGGCCATACATCGGAAGAACTTTGGTGTTCCGCAGGGTACACATATTCTCAACAACTCGCAGAGGCTGCCTACAAAGAGAAGCCATCAAAGTCATTTGAGGAGATGGTCCCCTCATCATACCGGAAACATGCAAAGGTCTTCTCTGAGAAAGAATCAGAGCGACTACCAGAACATAAACCCTGGGACCATGCCATAGATCTGAAACCTGACACTCCTGAAACCATGCGGACTGAAATCTATCCCATGTCCCCAAATGAACAAGAAGAGCTTGATTGGTTCTTGGAAGAGAATCGGCGCAAAGGCTACATCCGCCCCTCCAAATCCCCATTGGCGTCGCCTGTCTTCTTTGTCAAAAAGAAGGATGGTAAACTTTGATTTGTGCAGGATTACCGGTGACTCAATGAATACACAGTAAAAAATTGGTACCCACTTCCCCTTGTCACAGACATCATCAGCCAACTGCGTAAAGCCAAAGTCTTCTCCAAAATGGATGTTTGTTGGGGGTATAACAACGTGCAGATTAAAGAGGGTGATGAATGGAAGGGAGCATTTGCAACAAATCGAGGACTCTTCAAGCCCCTTGTCATGTTCTTTGGCCTAACAAACTCACCTGCTACATTCCAAGCCCTCATGAACTCCATATTTGCTGACCTCATTGCTGCCAGGAAGGTGGCCATTTACCTGGATGACATCCTGGTTTTTACTGAAACTCTTGAGGAACATCAGAGTATAGTCAACGATGTGCTCACACGCCTCAGCAAATACGACCTATATCTGCGACCAGAAAAATGTGAATTCGAATGACCTTCCATTGAATACCTAGGCTTGGTAATCAGTGAAGGAGAAGTGTGAATGGACCCAGTCAAAATAGAGGCAGTTAGTAACTGGCAGGCCCCTACAATGCTACATGATCTCCAAGGATTCCTAGGATTTGCTAACTTCTATCTGAGATTTATTGAAGGTTTCGCAAAGAAAGCTTGACCCCTGAATGACCTCACCCGCAAAGACACTAAATGGGTTTGGGGATCACAACAGCAGGAAGCCTTCGATTCACTAAGGGACTCCTTTACATCGGCACCAATCCTCACACTATGGGACCCATCGAAACCAACTCAGATTGAAGTGGATGCATCAGGCTTTGCTACTGGAGGTACACTTTCGCAGCTACAGGAGGATGGACTGTGGCACCCCATCGCATACTGCTCCTCCTCCATGGATCCAGCTGAGCGAAACTACGAAATCTATGATCGGGAAATGCTGGCCATCATTGAGGCATTGAAAGACTGGAGAAGCTTCTTAGAAGGATCCCCGGAACCCTTCAAAATCATAACCGACCATCAGAACCTTGAATATTGGAAGACAGCCCAAGACCTCAGTTGTTGACAGGCATGATGGGCACTATGGCTCTCTTGGTTTGATTTCCACCTTAAACATCGCCCAGGCAAAGCTAACACTCAAGCTGATGCACTGTCACATATGGTGCAGCACCAGGTCACAGATGCAGAGGACAACAGGGAACAGATCGTGCTAAAACCGGAACACTTCCTTAATGTGGCAACCATGGTCCTCCTCCATAACCCCCTCCTCGACCGCATTCGGCAGATCAGCAACCGAGAGGCCAAAGTACTGGATGGTCTGAAAGGTGTCAAAGGTCCCCAGAGTCTCACTAGTGGTCCAGCTGAGTGGAGAGAAGAAAATGGTTTGGTCTACTACCGCAACAAAGTCTACGTCCCACCAGATACTGCACTAAGGAAAACAATCCTGGAACACTGTCATGACGCACCTACTGCAGGTCATCCAGGGATGCATGGTACCCTGGAACTAGTCAGCAGACTCTACTGGTGGCCTGGGATGCGCTCTTTCGTAGACAAGTACGTCGACGGATGTGATCACTGCCAATGCAAACACCTAAACCCCAACCACTCTTCACCCCTTCAACCTCTCCCCATACCGGAAGGACCCTGGCAGGACATTGGTGTGGATCTTATTGGGGAGCTGCCTATAACACAGGACGGCCATAATGCCATCATCACCTTTGTTGACCACTATACAAAGATGGTTCACTGTTTTCCCTGTACCACCGAGATAACAGCAGAAGGAGTAGCAGATTTCTTCTATAAAGAAATCTTCTGCTTACATGGCCTACCCTGTCGATTCATCTCTGATAGAGGACCCCAATTTGCGGCAGACGTCATGCAACAGTTACTGAAGCGACTAGGAATCGACTCCGCCCTGACCACAGCATATCACCCTGAGACAAACGGACAGACAGAACGCACCAACCAGGAAATCGAACGTTACATTTGCATGTACGTAAGTCGCCGACAGGACGACTGGGACCTCTTAATCCCTACTGCCGAGTTTGTCATGAATGCTCGCATCCACTCCGCACACAGCCACTCCCCCTTCGAAACACTTTACAGTTACACCCCTGAGTTCACCATTCCAAATGGCATTGAGACAAAATACCCGTCCATTGAGCACCGACTGGAACTGCTACAGCATGCACAGGAGGATGCAGAAGCAGCACTACGGATGAGCAAAGAGCACATCAGAGAGGGAGTAAAGGGAAAAGTACAGGAATTTGAAGTAGGACAACCGGTTTGGTTATCCCTGAGCAAATTAAAAGTATGGCAAAAGAACCAGAAACTGGGGAGCAAATGCCTAGGCCCATTTGAAGTCGCAGAGAAAATGGGCCCACTCACATATCGATTACACCTATTTACCTGGATGAAGATCCATGACAACATCCATACCAACCGCCTGACTCCCTGGAAGGGAAACAAGGTCAACGGAGTGGAGCCTCCACCACTGGAACCCGAAATTGTCGAGGGAGAAGAGTTCTACGACGTGGATAAGGTCCTGGATAGCTGTGTCTTTGGATGGTGGAGAAAGTTGCAATTCCTGGTAAAGTGGAGAGGCTACAACGAGGGACACAACAGCTGGGAGCATGAAGAAAACCTAGTAGGCACCAGTGATGATGCAATTGCAGATTTCTATGCAAAACACCCAAATGCACCACGGAAGATCTCAGTGGCCATCTTCCACTCTCTACCCTGGCAACCTTATGAAAACCTTACAGAAATAGTCGCTGGGACATTGACTGTAGAAGGGGGGTAATGTCGTGACATATATGGGTACCTACTTCATTTTTCCATAAGCTTTCCTTTCCCATGCTGCCACTTACTCATCCATTTTTCCATAAGCTTTCCATAAGCTTTCCATTCCCATGCTGCTGCTTACTCATCCGAACCCTCATATATATAGTACCGTAGTTGACACCTAGTTCCCCATCTTGACCTCTTGGTCTTTGGAACTAGGTTAGTATTTGTATCTTCTTTACAGTCAATATACTAAACTTGGTCTTTGGAACTAGTTTTCCTTGTGCAACCCTAGTGATTGGCCCTCGTGCTATTGCTGCTGTCTTGATCATTATCTCTTTCAGCCTTTGTGTGTGGTGCTAGCCCCACTCCTCACTTTGGCTTATGCTTGAGCCTGTGCCTTCCTCTGTGCTTTCTCCCTTCGTCACCACAATGCACTAATGGATCATCGGAAATGGGTCACGGGGTTAGTCACAGGAAATTGCAAAGAGAATTACTTCGCGAGGTAGGACAATCCTAAACTAGGTAGTCAGACCTCAAGTCCACTATTAGTAGAGTCCTCAACACTTCGTGTGTCCAATATAGAAGAAAGTAAAACATGTTCCATTCATGATGACTGTCACAGAATGTACTGACAGTAGGGATGTTAAAGTGATGATAAGGATAGATGATTAATTGGTATCACTATCAAAGTGCTATCAAGGTTGATATTCAAACTAAGGAACTACCTATTCAATACCGTAGCTTTATACTAAAGGTAAGTCAGGATTGCGAAATGATGCCATGCCCGAATGGGTTAGCTCATAAGTAAAGAACAAAGGAAAGGACACAAAAGGAGTAGTGTGAATCCGATAAGGATAAGAACTGATAAAGAGTAAGTGCTTTGCATCGGAATTCCTTCGAGAAGTAATTGCATAGTGGTAACAAGATATAAGTGATATATCTAAGAAGTGGATTGGATCGCGAGGCCTCGTAAAGACTTAACTTGCATAGATATAACAGCTGGTTTCAGAACATTCTGTTGTTGATTGATTATCATACTCACCACTAGAGATCCCACTATCTTCATCTCCTTCCTCCCCTACCTCGGCTTCCACAAATGAATCTCGGGTACACTACCTTTCACGGAGAGATCTCTTCGATGCCCGATTCCAGGTTATATCGGAGGACAAAGATAATCCAGATGTCGTAGAAAACTCCACGAAGAAGAAGAAGGAGCCAATCGACGTGTCCTCGGACCCAAGATTACAATTTCTTGATACACCTTCCGATTTAGTTCCCGGCGTATACGAAGGCGGCTTGAAGACATGGGAATGTAGTCTGGACCTGGTGGATTATCTAGATGCAAACCTGGATATCGATGACTTGGAGGGGAAAGAAGTATTGGAGGTATTTACGTCGACTTCACCTCGTGAGCAGGGAATGAGATTCCGTTCTGACGTTATAACCATTTCTAGCTAGGCTGTGGTACAGGTGTCCCGTCGCTTTATCTCTTGCAGAGAATATTTTCCTCTCCTCCAATAGAATCTACTTCGGAGAAAACAGTGATACATTTTCAAGATTACAACCCATCTGCGCTAGAATTAGTGACTTTTCCGAACGTGTTATTGATTTGGTGTGAGTACTTCTCTTCCTAGTTTGTACGAATAAGCGAAACTGACATCCAAACTTTAGACATGTCATCAGCATCTCAGCCATTTCTATCATCTCAAATGTCACACTCGTCTTCATCAGATTTCGACGCCCCGGAATATCCTCCCTTAGATCCTACAATCGCTAGAGATCTTCCGGTCACATCTTCCCTCAAGAATGATTTCCAGAAGTCTCTTGAAAAATACAACGTGCAATTAAGATTTTTCGGAGGATCATGGAAGAATTTCAAGAATGTTATACGCGACCAGCAATGCTCAGGCGAATCAATCCCAGGCCCAGCATACGTTCGAAAGAGGACTAAGAGGGTATGATATCCTTCTTACTTCAGAAACAATATATCGCACAGACAGCGTTCCGGAATTACTTCATGCTATGTGGGAGGCTACGCGTCCTTTTCCCTCCTCCTCATCTAGTCCATCCGATAATTTCTCGAGACTGGCTATTTTCGAACCAAACCCACTGCTTATCCTCGTTGCGGCCAAGGTATTTTATTTCGGCGTTGGTGGAGGTTTGGATGTGTTTGCTGAGGCTGTGAAGAAGTGGGATGGTGCTCCAGGGGCGAATATCCAAGTGACGACGGTATGGGAGAAAAACGTTGGTGTCGGCAGAAGAATTGTTCGTGTAGTTTGGTGAGGTAGTTAGGTTGCAGATTCAGAACGGTAACAAAGGCGTTTTCATACCTGTTAAGCTTCAAGGCCTTCCGGGTGCCAGTAGATTGATATGTGTAAAAATTCAGCTATGTTAAACACATTGAACAATGGGCTCTACGTATCACTTCGATTCAAATTCCTTCCCGTCATATGTGAATCTGACGCAGCGTATTCAGAATTGCACAAAAATAAAGAAAGGACAAAACATACCGGTAATCCCAGTTTTTCGCAGTCTCTGCTGAAACCAGGGTCCAATATGCTTCGGCATGCGCTGGACCACTATTAAAGAATCCAACTTCGGCGCTAGGACTCAAGTTTGGTAAACCTCCATCAGGACCCACGAGGGTAGCATAATGGAATCTATCAAAGATTGGTGAGCCGTTAATGCACCAAACATAATACCTTACCTGATTCCTTCTGTGGCGTACGCCCGGTTGGCATAATCCATGAGAGTAGCCATCGTTGCTTTCTGCGACGCTAATGTCATAAATAAAACAGGTGCTTCTTTGAGGAATGGAAGGAGGTTGCCGGTGCTGATAAACACTTTAGGTGTAGAGTGTTTAATGGAGCGGAAACTAGCTAAGGCCTCCTGCGCGGAAACAAATATTCCGAGTTCCAGCTCGCCGGACTTGGCAAAATCTTCAGAAGAGACGGACAGTGGATCGTTGGTAGAGGGTGGCTGAAAATGTTGTCCGACTGGAGTAGCAATCGAAAATTACACCAACATAGAACATTTATCATTCATGATCCTGACCATTATACACAACAATGTTGGGCTCTCCTAGGTTCGTCCTCACCTGTTGGAACGCCTTCTTAATACTTGCTGAGTTTGTTCCATCTACAGAAACAGGAAATAATCCATTCTTCCTCAGAGCGTCGTTATCTGGATTCCTGGAACTCAACGCAACGTGATAGCCTTCCTTCAATAACTTTCGAGCAACGTGAATCCCAACATGAGATCCACCGCCGATGATAAGAGCAATCGGAGTGAAAGACATTTCGAAGAAGGAATGCGCTTGATATTACACATTGTCAAAAAAATGGCTTTCTTATAAGCATGGTAAGACATTGGTGAGGGTAAAAAGAATCGTTTTGTCATGCGGTAAACGATGTTTGTAAGAGGCTGAGTAAGATGATGATAATCAATCGTAAGATGTATTCAGTGCGGAGCGGGGATTTTCAAGAAAGTAAAATGCAAGGCCTTGCCAAATACAGATAAATCCTCCCCACTCCTTCAATTATTTTCGTCTTCTCGCGACTTAGTGTCGTCGGCCTCTCCACTTTGGTGTTCTCCAGCTGGTAGGATGTCGACACTAGGGAGGCTGAGGTTTTTCCCATCAAACACAATAGCGATTTCCTCGAGGGTGTAACCCTTGGTCTCAATCATATCTGTGAATCGACAGGATAGGTCAGATCCATGTCCCAAGGAATAAAGTAGAACTGGGCTTACAGAAGTACACCAACACCCATTGAATGACCACGAGCGGCATGTAGACGATGTAGTACTTGTATCCAATCGCGTCGAGGGCGATGGCATCGACCCAAGTGGTATATGCACCCATGAGCTGTGAGACGGTATTCCAGACTAGAAGGCCTTTGCTCCGCATTGAGAAGGTTTGCACTTCGGCGGGATCTACAAGGGAAGAAAATTTAGCGGCAGTCAATGAAAGAACGGAAAGGTGGAACAGAAAACGCACAAGAATAAAGGACTGGGTCTGGACAGTGGTCAGTCTAAGCTCTAGCAGGAGAAAAAAAAAGCTCACTAGAGCCGTTGAAGAAGCCGAGGTAGATCCAAACCAACGCGACGCTATGTGGCGGTCAACAACTCCGGCGATTGAACGCTTTGTAAGACTCACGTCGCAATCCCTGCTTTGGTATCACCCTCTGACGCGTTCGCAAAGACACCACTACAATTGGTTCATTTTATATCCTCACTCTTAACGATTGTCGATGGCTACGACTTACCTCGAGACACAAAGACCAACGAGACTGAGGAGAAGGGTTGGCCAGATGTAGAGCAGAATCTTCCTCCTCCCAACAAACTTGCCGATGTAAACCGCTACAATCTGACAAAACCAAGTAAACACGCTGAGACCAGCTTGAATGCCTGTTTGAGTGGTGGCGTCGGTAATGCCAACAAGGTCAAAGACGGTAGTGTCTGTTGGGAGTCAAGTTGGTTTTTTAAACAAAATGTATTACAATGAATCGCACTCACAATAGTAGTAGATGATCGACGCTGGTCGGTTGTAATTGGTTAGCTTAGAAATTTGGATGAAGACAAAGCTCACATCCGGACATCTGCAATTCATGAGCTTTGAAGGCAAACCACGATACAGTCAAAATACTCACGCTCGTCAAAAAAACCATCAAGGATGCCAACCCCAGTCTACGGACATTAGATCTGGACTTCAAGATGGTAGACCATTTTTCCGCTCGGGCAGCCTGTTCAATACGAATCGCCTCTTTCATCTCATCGAATTCGAATCGAACAAGAGCGTCATCTGCATCCCCATTGCCATGATATTCGACCAAGAAGGCGTACGCTTCCGCCTCACGACCTTTTGCAAGGAGGAATCGAGGAGTCTCCGGAACGAATTGGACAACAATAAGGATGTACAGCGCGAATGGGACTTGAATAATGTATGGAATACGCCACGACCAGGACGATGTGATGTAGCCTACACACCCGAAATTGACCCATGCGGCAATAACACTGCCAAGAATCCAGTAGGAATCCTGGGATAGATAAGTGAGTATGAATCTAACAGATGTGTTGAAAATCTCACCCAAGATGCTGCGACAATTTCCCTAGAGCGGGGATGCGTAATCTCCTGAACAACGATAAGACTAGTCATGAGGAAGGAAGCTAGACCAAGACCGATAATAGCTCTGCCGGCGACGAAAACTGGGACGGAAATGCATGTCATTATCGTCTCGAGAGACTCCAATTACGTGCGCACTTACTACCGTATCCGTTCGCACCAGAAACACCGGCCACACAACCAATTACCGAGCCAATAAGCATGGTGTAGCCGTAAACTGTGAGGCATTTTCAGTTCATATGGCACCACTTGAATGGATGTGCTGACATCGAATTCCCCAACGCCTGCCCCAATTTTCATCAATGTAGGTGATGATAGGTCCAACGACTAAGCCAGAAATACTCCCAATCGCATTAAGAAGACCGAGTCGGACGCCGTCGGGATATCCGAGGTCAGCCTGCCATGCATCCGAAGCTTGGAGACCAGAGACGAGGGATCCATCATCTAGAAGAGGGAGGTTACATAGATGAAAAGGGGGGTGTCCAATTAACGCACATCCGTTAAGAACCATTCCAACGAAGATGATGCTCAAGAATCTACAAGTAATGTATCAGTAGAATTATCACTGTCGTCTTATTATCTACCCACAAGTTGAGCTTCATCTGGCCCTTGTTTTGATACCATTTCAATCGATCGTTGGCGTTTGGTCTATCGAGTGTCAGTTAAATACACGATATCGTTAAACATACTATATCTCTTCTCTGCCGCACTTACATGGTATGCCAATCCAACATGCTTGCTGCAACCTTGTGAGCACACGACACCATTTAAAGCAACTAGCGACGCAGGCATTATCCTGATCCGCTCAACGGTATGATCTCAGCACAAATCACATAGTCAACTATGGAGAAGGCACCCGTGTTGCTTCTTTATTCCAGTCATGGCAAAAAGACATGAAGGATTTTACTATACGTCCAAGTCAGAGCTCACGAGAGCAGCTGGATTAAGGAGTATCGTGGAGCAGATAGGCTCATCGAATCTGTCAATTTTGAAGCGATACTGACCTTGAATTTCTGGCATTTTTCGTTTTTTTCGCTTGGGGGGTAAAAACTGGGAAAGAACTAAGAGCGCACTTCGGCCGAACTGTCCCGAAATGTATGAGGCTGTGGCACGTGATCTATGCCCCGTTATAAGCCCGAATTTTTCTTGACTAAAATTCCTCCACGACGTTTTTGCCCCCCATCCATTTCGGCCTACTTGCGCTCGGACGGGTCTTCCAATCTACAAACGTCGGAGAGTAAGTTGACTTCGCTTTAGCTAGCAACGCTAACGTCTTCGGGCCATGATGGATTTCTAGATAGTGGTGCAAGTCACATTCTGCGTTTTTTTTCTGTGTTACGTCCTTTTCTATTCAAGACTATTTTTGAGATTGAACCTTGTCGCTCAGTATCTGCGCCGCATTTTGAAAGTTCACATCAAGTATTCGCTGTATGGGGTAGTATATCACCTCCAGGAGCTCTCATACCGGCAATTATTGAACAGTTCAGCCAACACTAGTACCCTTCTATTTGCTTCAGCTGTCGACCATGATAACTTTCTTCTCGAAACAATTGGAAGACCCGTCGCCTTTTCTCTTTGTGTACATTGCGTATGTATTGAACGCTCTAGGTGGAGGTACCACATGTTCTTCGTAATAAGAACCTTGAACATCTCGCTGGGTGCACTAAAGATCGTAAGTACGGTCTCAATGAAACATTCTTCGAAAGATATTTCCCAGCTGTGTATTATCACGCTGAAGATGAGTGGAAGAAAGTCAGCTTGAATTGTATTTATGTAGTGTTCAACTCTTCTGGACGGACACCCAATGATTGAACTTATTGAAGTACCAATATTGTCACAATCACTACTATTTACGCAAAGCTGCAGAGAAAGCAGACTTGCCGTCATGAGATAAATTAACGGCCGTTGTAAGTGAATCACATCCCGACACGCGTTCGTGAACGTGATGTAGAGCGCCTGATGATAACACGTCCGGGTTCAAAAGGTGGAGCACGGCTGGATAATGTAGACCCAGTCGTACTAGGAGTGGATACCCCAGATGGTATGAATCCTATCCCAGGCGAAAGAATGGAATTATTCGAGAGCGCTTCAGAAGGGTCGATCGGGTGAACAGCAGGCAAGCTGACAGAACCTCCAGGTGTGTTTTTGAGATTCTGCTTATTCGGGTTCATAAGTATAGTCGTTGGACTCGGTTGATGCGTTCGAGCGGGGTAATACGAATGTGATTGTGAATGATTGTGCTGGTGTTGCTGGGAATGGTGATGAACTTGATGAGGATGGTGGGAGTTTCCGTTCTGATTAGGTTGTGGGAGGGAGGAAGATCGTTGATTGACATGGTTAGGACTTTGCGGTTGATGATGTTGAGATTGTCGAGAGGGAGATATCGGCGTCCAATGGGACATCGAAAGCGAGCTAGGTGGATGCGCAAGACCGCGAGGCCGTTGTATCGATGAGGAATTTGATAGGGAGTTTGGCGATGGGCGACCGATTGTTCCGGGGTCAGAAGATTGAGGGACGTCCTCTTCGATATGTCGTCCAGGCGGTACCCAGTTTGGACCAACAAATTGTGATGTCGTCGGCTGGGAGCACGACCCATTCGAAAGTTCTTCTTCTTCTCTTTCTAACTGTTCCATCTCTTTTTCAATATTCTCCAATTGCTCCTCCAAGTCCTTGATGACGTTGCCCTCGAGTTTCTCTTTTTTCACTTCCAACTTTTCTAGCTGCTTCGTCAGTATATTGGACTCATTCTTCATCGATTCAATTCTTTTCCTCTCCTGTTCCGCCCGTGCGTCTTTCTCTCTGCGCATTTTATTCGCAGCCTCTTTCACCTGCTTATGCTCTGCTTCCCGTTGTTGTTTCTCTTCTTTCAGACCTGGAATTTCAGCGTTCACCTCTTTCATCGTCATTTCCATCTCCCTCGTTACCGTCTGCGCTCGCTTTACTGCCTCCTGCAAAGCGAGTACTTTCTGCTTGGAACGTTGTTCTGAAGATAGATAACGTTCCGATGCACGTTTCAGAACGTCAATTTCAGAGCGTGGAGTGGCATCAGCTTTCTGAGAATCACGTCGCGAAGACTTGATCGTGGCGGTAAGAGAAGCCTGCTCCGAATTGAGAAGAGACAATGTGTGCTCAAGCTGGTTAAGACGATCCTCGAGAGTGAGAGGGGCAAAACTAAATCCAGGAGATGAAGTCATTTGATTGACGCTCCCACTACTATCTGGCGGAGTACCGGGTTGAGCGCCGATGCTTGAACCATTGGCGTCACTAGACGTAGAGACTGTGGATTTCGAGGTAGAGTCGCTGTCCGAAGCATTAGAGTCTTTATTCTCGTTCTCTGGAAAGACTTTAGAGGCCTGGATTCACAATAACAGTAAACACACCTTCAGTTGTAACCTGCTGTCTGATACTGTTCGTTTGTCCACCTTGTACCAGCTCGAGAACGATTTCGTACTGGCGACCAGGCAGGAGGCCGTAAACGATGATCACCGCTTCGTCTGCCTTGTCATCTATTCGGATGAATACTCTCCTCCAGGAGCTTCTATCCACTTCTACAGATAAGCCTCCATTCAAAGCGCTCGAAACCACAGATAATGTTTTCTTTGCTTCCGATTCGGAGGCGTTCGTGTCTTCATCGTCAGCTCCGTCCTCGTCTTCGTGCATGTCCTCAGTGGATATCGAAACTCCAGCGAGTGATAGTTCAGTCTCCGAATTCGGATCTAAGGTAGCTGCAGACAGAACGAAGGTGACCGAGACTGAAGTGATTTCGTGAACCGAAAGCGATAAAGGAGGAATCCATGGTCGAATGGATGTCCAACCAGCGGGACCAAGAGAATCCATGTCTGCTTTACCTGTGATTAGAACGCTCTTCTGATCATAGAGATATCGTAGAGCTGACAAAAGAGGGATAGCGATTGGATTAAGTAAAATATAACTCAAGCCCTGAATTAGGTGTTGAAGTTGGGAGAAGTGATCAAGGCAAATTTTGCTCTACATATTTAATATTCATCACCTAAGCCTATGTTTTTACTACGCAGAACCACCATTTGCACGGCAAGAGCTTTCCCTTCTCCCTATCCATCCGATAATCAGCTCTACCGCGAAATGGTGTATGTGAAAAAAGCAGTGGAAACCAATAAGGATCTGTTTCCCATTGCTGGTCGTAAGGTATGGCAGGAGCTGCATGTGTGTCATCAGCAGCGGTGGAGAACCATTCTGGTCGCATTTCCTCTGACCTGTTCGAGAAACTAGATCAGAATCAGCCTAGGACCTACACACTGTAAGCTCACTCGGTTACAGTGCCTTCAAAGCCATCGCCTCTGTAGACGTCAATATAAAAGGCGCTTTCTTCGCCATCACTGTGGAAGAACAAAACACCAATGTGTTTGAGAGGGGACTTTATTCCTGCCTCTTCCTGAAAAACTCGGCATCAACTTTGAGTCCGACAGTTGAAGTTCTGTTCTTCACCTCTAACTCACGAGCCGCTGCTTCAAGGGTTGTTTCCCCCTGCTCTACTTTCCCTCCTGCAAAAGACGATCCCGAACACTTTATTTCGACGCCTTGCGGAAAACGGTATACGTACCGAAACCATTGTATCTATTGGGTCAAGTTTTCAGTACAAGAGAATGAGCTAAGTAAGTTGCTGAACCAACTTATGTAGGCCAAATCCACGCTTCTTGTATCCCAGTAAGATCTGGCCAGAGATGAAGAACGATTCGACAAACCATCCTGTCAAAGGACTCACCTTGTTTTCGTGAAAAACAAAGGCATTGGTGTAATACTTGACGTTCTTGTAACCCATCCACGTAGCCGACGTTCCTCCTACTACAGCCTCGCCCAAGATATCAAAATCCTTTTCCAGGCCAGGTACACTCTGCATGAAGGCAAGCTTTGAACCGTGAGAATCATCAATTTTTATTTTCAGGTCACGAATGAATCAACGCTGCGCAATGAACCCACAGACTGTATCCTTTACACAGGTCTGATGATATATCCACACCGCTTAATTGTGCGCTAGTCAGTCCGCTCTTCATATCGGGGTATTTCTTTTTTTTCATCGCATGAATCTCAAACTCCTTGAGTACGCTCATCAAACTCCTCGGTGCCAATCCGTGTCTGAACATATGTATGCGAGTGAGTTGGAGTTCGTAGGTTTCTCTTGGCCTTCTTTTTCCCCCTAGCTGCAATGTTACATCCAGAGCCTATAGTAATCCCATATCAAGCACTCTACAATAGCCAACTTACCCTAGGTGCAGCCAGGCGGTATACATGACAGTCCAACGTTTGCCTCAGTGAATTAGCCGCGTCGCTAACTACTTTGAAGTGTCTTGATTTTATGACAGAATTTTCCTCTACTTTAATCCATTCTGCACGACAAGCAATCTAGTTTGAGGGAACAAAGTAGCTGTCAAAGCTTTCCTGCTACCTGTTTGTAGGTTTAGGCCTACCGTAGGTTGCCACGGCCATCTGATGCAAGCATTTCGGCACGTCGTATCGTTCGAATCATCTCAACAACGCCGATGAGATACACAAAACATCGCACGAGCTCCGACTATTATACAACATGATTCCAACTCTCTCAAATAAGGATTTAAGAATTTCCTGCAGCTGATACCACACCTGGCGAGCGAGGCACAGTAGATCTCCAAAACGGACTAGGAACATATCCTTTACTTAGAAGGTTCTGAACTGCAGCCTTTACCTGCTTCAAGAACTGTCTGTCAGATGCATCATCCTCGATCTGCTCCGTATTGCTCTGAGGTGCCTCGTCGAATCCAAGACCCAGTCTCCCCGCCATATCCCGCACACCCTCATCGGCACGTATCCAATCACCCTCCTGTCGTTCTATAGCCCAATAGTTTTCTGAGGCGGCACGGAGAGTGGGATTGCGCGGTATGGCACCCCGTGTGAGCCGCAAGAGTTGTAATTTTGTTGTCAAAGCTTGCAAAGTGTGCAGGGCTAGTGCTTCGGGAGATGCTTGAGTGGTGGCGCCTTGCAGCAATGGGTTTGAGGCGGTAGTTGCGGAAAGAGATATAGGAGAGGGTTTGAGTATAAAATGGACTGCGATTGGGAGGATAAGAAAGAGAATTCGACGAGCGAGTAGTAGTGCGTCATGCCACTGTACCCACAAAGTTAGCTTGGATCCTTCCAAAGGCAAGAAAAATTGCAGACCATGACTACGCCGTAACCACCATACAGTCTTTCTACCCTTCGCCAGGCAGTATTCGGGTCTTCAAAATCCTTTGGAATGTTAATTTTAGCTGTCAACGTGAGATATGTCTCTAACATCGCTGCAGCCACAACCGCGCCTATGCTGATAGAGCGATGCTGAGCATGACGCGTGCCTCTCAGTGTTAAAGCACCCATAATCACAGCCTCACATATGTACTCCCAGAGGGCACCAGGAAGAACATAGAGCGAAAAATCATCCCAGGAAGTGCAGTATTCGCACGTAGCAATTGCATCGTGTCCAAACCTGTTTACGAACGATCATTCAACTTTCAAGAAGCAATTCGCAAGATTGAGAACAGCTGATAGCGAACGTACCTGACATACAGCAACCGCATTACTGCTGACTCTAACCTCGTCAAAACTCTTTCAATTCCACTCGAAAGACCGCTGGCAGGATCATCAGAGAACATCAATAGAAGACTGTGCATCAAGTCCGCAGGATATGATAGAGGTACATCTAAGCCAGTGAAAAGGTTTGTTGGTGGGTCAAGAAGAAGTTCCAATGTCAGCAACCAGTGGGAGGGGATAACAGTTCTTTAGGGTTACTTGATTAAGTTTCCTGTAATCCTGTATGAAATGGAGCTTCCCATCCTTCTTCTTCACAAAGAAGACAGGTGAAGACAGTGGCAACTTTGAGGGGCAAATGTAGCCTTTTTGGAGGTTGTCATCCAGAAAGTGGTTGAGTTCACCTTGTTTGGTTAATGACATTAGATAGATCTTTGTGCGCATGGTTTCAGGTGCACCTGGTATCAATTTGATGGCCTGATCCCATGGTTGGTGTTTGGGGAGGCATTCTGAGGCAGTTTTGGAGAATACCTTTTAAAAGTCACGATAAGGTTCTGGGACCATTTCTTCAAAGGTTTTCAGGGGTTTTGCTTTGTGGGCCTGTTCCACTAGCTGTTGGGAGTAGGTGAACCCTGCAGCACACCAGACCTCCTCTGTTTGTTCATGTAAGATGCCTGACTTCACCCATGTGTCATGAAGTGAGCCCCCCCTATCATTTTCCTTTCTTTACGATACACCATCCAAGCCCTCCTACCTACAATAATCATTCCGGAACCTTCCATTCCATTCTATTAGTTCCGTTCCATTCCTTGTGCCTGAGCTATACAGTATTACCTCATAGTTCCCACACTCCACCTTGTATATATAAGCCAGCCCCCACAACCCGGTCCCTTATCTTGACCTCTTTGTCGTTGGGACCAGGTATGCCTTTTACTTACTTACTTGTATTTATTATCAATATAACTTTGTCGTTGGGACCAGTATCTGTCCGCCTCCACTCCGCCACCGTCGTCACCTCTTTGTGACACCATGCACATCAGGTTCATTGGTTGGCTTGAATGTGGTGTATGGGTGATTCCTCTGTCTCCCCATCCAATATGTTCAGTGGTAGTTCAGGAGTAATGACTGTTTCAATTTCCTCTGCAGTGTCTTGCTCTTCCACCTCCTCTATCATTGTTCATTGCGGTTTGACTGAGAGTTGTCCTTTCTCCCAGTCAATATCTGGATTAGCTTTACATAGCCAGGGGAGTCCCAGGATTAGGTCTTTGTTTCCCAGATTAGTTATTAGCAGGTCTGTCCACCATTCTTGGCTATCAATGGTCAAGGCTAGACATGCAAAATGTTCGATCTGCCCTGCTCAGTTAGCAGACCCATCAATGTTAAAAACACCAATGGGTTTCCTGAGTGGAAAGGTCCTTGCATAGTGGGGGGTGACAAACGTTTGGTTCAGAAATAGAGCAGTGACTCCAGAATCAACCATGGTCGCAGTTGCTATACTGTGATTTCTTCCTCTTAATCTTGCATTAATTTGGAAGTAAGATGAATTGGAGTTCAATTCCGAAATAATATATATTTTACAGGATGGAAGAGAATCATGTGTGGATGTGGAATGTATAGCAAATTGGCTTATGGGTACTCTTGGTGTGGCTGAGACGGGTACCCGTTTTAAAAACCCTCCTGCAAACCTGGTACTGGGGCCATGGCATTGGCTCTGTTCAGGAGCTCCTGGAGCTGTGCAATCTGGGTGGAGAGGTTGGGAGTGACTGGGGGCTGGGCAATAGGAGCCGGAGTAGGAGCAGCAATTTGGACAGGTTCATTGGGGAAGAGAGTGAAGGGTGTCGAAGAGGAAGCTGCAACTTGTTGATGGTGAGGTTGTTGGCATTTACCCCAGCCATGTTCTAGACCCATGAACTTGTCTCAGCAGACTGATTCTAGGTGACCTTGTTGCCCACAGTAATGGCATACTGTGTCCTTGTACAAGCATTTCCTCTTTTCATGGCTTTGTGAGCTACAACCATAACACTTGCCTCTCATCTAGGCCACAAAACTCTCTCTGCTGTTACCACTAGTGTGTGTGGTGTCAACATCCATAGCATGGGAGTTAGCAGGGGGGGAAGAGGTATGGGAGGTGCCCAGATTATGGCCTGTCATGGTGGGGTCATGCAGGAATATGTTCACTGAAATTGCTTGTCTGATTGCCTCCTCCAGTGTAGGGGCTAGTCCCTGAGCTATGTTAACCACAATAAGATTTTGTTAGATCTCTGGGTTGAGGCTGCTGTGAAAGCATTCTTGTAGATTAATATCTGAGAGCCCAGTCCGATCGCCAATGTCATTGAACTTTTGTGCAAATTCTGCTACCATTTGAGCTTTTGCTTGTCTAAGATGCTGGATTGCATTCCAGGCATCCATACCTGCATTGATGGATTCAAATTGGAGTGTGAAGGCTGTTTTAAAGTCTTCCCATCATTTGTTGAACAGTTGTTGGTTATGGCTGAATTTGTGGTGACAAAGGGAGAAAGCACAGAGGAAAGCACAGGCTCAAGCACAAGCCAAAGTGAGGAGTGGGGCTAGCACCACACATGAAGGCTGAAAGATATAATGATCAAGACAACAGCAATAGTGCAAGGGCCAATTGCTAGGGTTGCACAAGGAAAACTAGTTCCAAAGACCAAGTTTAGTATATTGACTGTAAAGAAGATATGAATACTAACCTAGTTCCAAAGACCAAGAGGTCAAGATGGAGAACTAGGTGTCAACTATGGTACTATATATAGGAGGGTCTGGATGAGTAAGTGACAGTGTGGGAAAGGAAAGCTTATGGAAAGCTTATGGAAAAATGAAGTAGGTACCCATATATGTCACGACAGAATTCTAGGAGATATGGTGTGGCCCAGTCAGTGGCATTTCCTGAGAAAAATCCTAAAGCAGCCTTAATCAGCTTCCCTTTGTTGTTGTTCAGATCCAGTTGTTCCATTGCCCAGCTTTGATACTGAGCAATAAAGCGACATGCTTCCACACTACTGGAGCCTTTGAAAAGCTTGGGCTATTCATACTCAACTTGGCCAAGGCTTGGTGGAGGTTGTCACAAAACATTCTTTTTCATTATTCTTTTCCTTTTCTTTTATTTACTTACCTAATCACCAAAGCACTTACACTAGCACTTATTATATTTTTATTTCTGTTTAGATTACACAAGCCTTTTGCTTGACCCATCGCAAAGCAACGGGTGTGGGAATTCAACTTTGTGATGTCTCAATAATTATATAAACAAATACTTGTAAAATACAAAAGCTAATGTGGGTCCAGAAGAACTTCAGGGTAGACAATATTCTTTGTAGTGCATTCATTATTATCTGAAATAATAAAATATTCAAGATCCAAACTATCAGAAAATTGGAAAAGAAAAAAGCATACCTTCAGGAAAAAGGACCTTCACCCCCTGTTCGGTTGTACTATGGGAGAGAGCAACATATAGTTGACCATGTGTGAACACAGGCACTTGAAGATTCAATCCCACTACTCTAACAGATTGGCCTTGTGCCTTATTAATGGACATTGAAAATGCCAACCGGACAGGAAACTGGCGCCTTTTCAGGATAAAAGGCAAGTCAAGGTCTGAGGGTATTATGGTGATCCGTGGTATTAGAAAAGTTATACCTGCATTATCACCTCCCAGAATTCTTGCTTCCAATACCCTTGCAGTACATTTAGTAAGGATTGCATGTGTTCCATTGCAAACACCTGCCACTGGATCAAGGTTTCGAAGCACCATAATGGGTGCACCAATTTTTAGAGATAGTTTGGAAAGAGGTAGACCTGATCCATTGATACTGTTTAGATATTCTACAGGATACTGCAGATCATTCTCTGGATCTTCATCCACTACAGCACTATCAGCACTATGATAGGTGTGAATGTTTCCTTTGAGTGCATTTAGACACTTCATATTCAAGTTATCAACAGCATCATTTCTGGGGCATAGGATAGTACGTTCCAAAAACCATGCATCATTGTTCAGTTCAGGGTCAATCAAGTCCAGGCTAGGATAGATAGTGGAAATCAATGAATCAATGCTGTCTCCACATCTCATTGTGGGATCCAGTTTGATTTGACTCTCTGCATCATTATCTGAACCATGACCCACTTTCAAAAGCCATTCAGCATAAGCCTGGTCCTCCTCTGTTCCACTGCTAAGTCATTTGTTTTCAGTTAAATGCAAAATCTCAATGTCCCGCCAAAGCCTAGATCACTGAATGCTGGCACCAACTATCTGTTCCCTCCTTCCTTTAAACACTACAGGAAGTATTTGCTGAAAGTCTCCACCAAATATCACAGTCACTCCCCCAAAAGGTGTGGTACTTGATTTAAGATCCTGCATAGTTAGATCTACTGCTTCCTGGCAAAACCGATTCTGCATTGGAACTTCATCCCATATAATTAGAGCAGTCTCCTGCAACAGCTTCCCCAAATCAGAATTCTTTTTGACAGAACACACCTTTCCTTCAAAAATTTCAATTGGAATCTTAAAAGTTGAGTGTGCAGTCTGACCCTTTGGAAGTAGCAGTGCAGCTATTCCTGATGATGCACAACAGAGAACAATTTTTCTTTCTCCCCGAAGCATATAACAAAGGGTGTTGTAAGTAAAAGTCTTGCCTGTTCCAGCAGGACCATGTAGGAAAAACATCCTGGGTCTATTTTCTCTGATAGCACTCATGATTTGGTCAAATGCATGCCTTTGGCCTGCATTGAGCTTGGATAAGTTTTCTGTTCCTTTCTGCAATTGCTCTTCAGCATCAAAGTCCAGCTGTTCAGCAATCAATCTGTTGCCTTCCACTTGAGACCAAAACTCATAGTTGGGTATTGGCATTCCCAAATACTGTTTGACTCCCTCAAATATTCCTGCATGGAAAAGAATCTTGTCAATAAGATATAGGCCATAATCCTCAACCTGCTCTGGTGTTGGATTATCCACAATTCTTTTACTGAATAAGTACTGTTCAAGGTCATCACATATATACTGCTTGAACTGGTCCCATAATAACCCTGGCTGCACAGGGTGACAATCTTTCAAAATTGTTGCAAACAGTGATCTAAGGCATGATCCTGTCTGCATATGGCGTGCATCTTCCAAACAGTCTTTCCACTCAGAGTCATTCTGCAAAAGGCCTTGAGCAAGGCATGCCTCCTGAAATGTTGGGTATTCAACACCATTATATGTTCGAAGATGGGCAAAGGAAGTGGCCCCCCGGACAACTGTTAATAATAGCCGGATGTAAAATCTCTCCCCAGCAGCTGGATGAACAGAGTACATTCTACCAACAGCAGGGTCACCTTTTTTGCGAACTGTCCATTTGTGGTTGCTTTTATTCCAAACCCATTCTGATGGAAATTCTTGATACAGCAGAGACCGAGCTGTTGTTACAGCATTTGCTGGATCCTCCCTAACTTTCTCCTCTTCCTCTGCATTGGCTTTAAAATATCCCATGAGTGTGCTATTCTTGGTGCTTGCAGCATTAACAATCTCTTCCAATGTTTGTCCATTGTCTGCATCAAATGTAACCATCTGACCTCCAGGAGTATGCACAGCTAACCTTGTAACTTTAGGCTTTTCTTCATGCATAGCATAAGAAAACAATCTCCAACTGGCTTCTGAAGCAGAAATATAACGTGAATCTAATTACAACTGCACTTCATCCTGATTTGAACCAATGTGCATAGTTGCCCAGTCATGACCTTTGTAAACATATTTGTGAAGATACTTGTGAGCCCTGATAGAAATGCAGCATTCAGTATTAACATGGCTTTCCAACTCCATGAGTGTCCAAGCATTATAAGGAACTACCCATGTATTGTCAAGCTCAATGTCTCTACCATTGACAGTTTTCTTGCACTTTCTGTCATTGTCTGGCCGAGCATATACTGGATAGCCATTTTCAGAAAGGGAAGTCTCAGGCTGGAAAGGTTTTGGAAAACCCTTTGAACACTTTTCATCCTTCATGCAGGAGGCATTTGGATTGAGTGCTCCACATGGACCATGAATCATCAGCTTTTGGACTAACTTAAATAGCTTTGGGTGAGAGTTTGAATCAGGTAGCTGAGCAGATATAAGTTGATCTATATGATGGGGCTCTTTAAATCTATCTTCTGGATGGAGAAAAATAAGGATATGAATATGAGGCAAACTCCTTTTCTGAAACTCAATAGTGTACACCTGACCCCTGCACTTCCCAAAACACCCTTTGTCAATCAGGTTCAGTATAATGCGAACTTTTTCACGGAATACACAGGCTATGATATCAGGGTGGTCATTGGGAGTTTGCCCAGGGAGTAGTGCAGCCTTGACTTCAGGACAATTAGGATTAGCTGTGATAGTCACAAAGAGATCTGGCTTTCCAAAATGATGCAAAAGGGATATTGAATCTTGATACAGCTGGAACATATGTCTTGAGCCCCCAATATAGGAGGAAGGTAGAATGATACGCTACCAATATCTGCAACATCTGTATCTGTAGCCTGTACAGCATCAACTAAACCTGAATATAATTCTGCTCTAAGCTCTTTTTGGTGCCATTTAAGCCAGGACAGTCGCTGCTGGTCCACTTGGGCAAATGCATCAACTATGAACTGCTGGAATAAATTCTTGGCCATAAACAAATGAGAACTTTCAAACTGTGTTTTTTGTTGATGAAGACGAAAAGCATAGTATTCCATCTGAGAAACATACATTCTCTTGGAAGTCTCAGTTTCATCCTCCTCATTTGGATTAGTTCCTTCACCATGAGCATATTGAATTTTTTTATGCCAACCTAACTCTCCTCTGGGGAAAAGCAATACATAGTGAAGTGGGGCATAAGCAGGATTATACTCTACTATTCTCTTAAGGGGTCCTGCTTTATGCTGCAGAATAATATCTCTATGATCAGCAGCTTCACCAGGCCCAGGAAGAATAACTGCAACTTCCTCTGCAGTAGGCAAGTTGTATCTCCTTGAATCTGTAGAGTCCAAAAAGTGAAACCTAACACATACAGTATGATTTGCAGACCCTGGATTTGTCTGTTCTTCATCAGCTATACGCTCATGGGCAGTCTTGTATAGTTCGAAGAAGTGGTTGTTCCTTTGAAGGCAATCATCAAGAACTGTCATTATAGGATTAAGCAATCCAGAGCGGGCATTGTTCACCATGCGCCTTTCCAGGGCAGTTTCAGGAGTCATAATATATAGTTGAGCATAAACAGGATTCTTGCCCACCTCTGGCAGGAGGGAGCCCAAACTATGAAATAGTTCTCCTTTGATTTTAAACTGCCGCAGTCCAGTTTGTGGTAGCTCAGGATCATTTTGGGGTTGTGTTTTCATGCCCATTTGTGTGATACTGGTCCATAATAGAATTTGGTTGATATTCACATAAATGCTTCATTTCTTCTCTATCTCTCTCTTTCTCTTTCTGACACATCTTGAAAGTGACAGTTATATTTATGATTACATGTTTTCGGTTTGTTTGGTGTGATAATTCGAAAATTTGGACTCTGCACATTGGTTATGTCCTTGACATGTCGCGTCTTGTGAGTTTCTACTACTCTTTTTCCTACTTCCTGTTTGGACATTGATTGCTCACAGAAATGCATTTCCTTCCCATTTTTTTACCGTCTGCAAACCCAAATCCTGATCCCATCTTCACTCCTGAGGTCATTTCTAGAAACCCACTATTCTCCAGAAAATAACAGGCCACGGACTGGGACTAGGATAAAGCTTCACTAGCACAACACCGTGCCACGGTGAACAGCTTTTATTCAGGTGTATCAGTGATACACACTTGATGGGATAGATACAAATGAATAAGAAGGCTGGAGGCATTCGAGCAAACGATCCTTTCAATTTTTGTAATCACATTCATCGTTGGTGGATATTTTCGGAAAATGCTGCAGAAAAAGAGTGACACTGTTGGGGGTATGAACATATTTGTGTCCATTGATGTGTGCGCAAATGAGATTATGTCCTCGCTTGTTAGTATTCCTTTGATTTATTTCGGTACAGGCGGCAGATAGTGTCACTCGACCAGAATATTCAGCGCAGATGTCGCATAATCCAAACGATTGCCTCCTTTCTCAAGTTCCCCTTCATTGCTCTGCTAATCTCGTCAACATTTCGCCCACAATTTCTGGACATTGCGAACCCGAGGTCGAGAATGATTACGCTTGCGCATGTCTATTACTCTTCTGCCCATATGGTCTGTTCTGCGGACACCTCGCGGTGGTAATTAACAAAAGAAAGCTGGCCCAGATGCCTTTGGGTGAAGAGCATGCTTAAATTGAAAAGTCGCGATGCTGGAAAGTCAGGAAGGCCGATAAGTAGAGAGCATGAAATGGCCGAAGCACACATTGGATTTCTTCCAGAGGCGATTCAACAGAGCCCGAAAGTTGAACGAACGAAATTTATGGTCAGCCTTCGTTACAATACTTCTGTTAAACATACAAGCCTTCATACTCAAGCCATGCTAAGGGCAGGGTGGGCTACGATATAATCCTATACTATAAATTAGGGCGGTGTGGCTAAACCAGCGCTTTTTCTTATTAGTCATTATTTATGTCAGCAAAACTGTCAACGTTTTAGTGCTGCGGCGGCAGCAGCAACTTAAGTTTTTCCCACACATTACAATACACAATCTTGCGACGTGTTTGCTGCATGTTTGCTGAGTTGACTTAGGTTTTTCTCACACATTACTTCAAGCTTGCAATGTGTTTGCTGCATGTTTGCTGCATGCATTGCATGATAATTATGCTCTCCTTTGTTTCCCTTTCCCATCTTCTACTATAATTTCACACTATAATTGAAGTTCCTGATAGAGGAAATTTGACTACAGATAAAATGTTTGGTTTCTTACAACCTATTGACCTGTGTGCAGGCTCTGACTACTATTCTCACTTTAAGGGATTCTGAGTCACCTCCCAATACACCTCAACATTGACAACAAAATGCTGATCGTGAGAGGGAACGACAAACACGTACCCTAGGCAGCCCTGAAAATCGACGTACACCTCAACCATCACCACATGGTGGACCAATACCATTCCAACTCAATATACCTCAAAATTATGTACCTTCCCAGCATTCACAAGATGATCTATTTCAAGTAATCAACCATAATGGCCAAGAGTTTCAATTGACTCAAGGAATTGCTAATCAACTCAGAAATTTACCTCCACTACTACCAACACGGGGCCGTGGCCGTGGCCGTACTTCAAATCAAGCAGTTGTAGGTGTAAAAATTCAAATACATAGTGCTGTGGCCACCAATCAATATCTTTACCTTATAGTCTCTTCATAATCAGAATCAGAATGCCCATGCAGGACCATCAAATTTGGCATATCAAAATCAGGTATTAGCATACTTATTTAGAGATTTTAAGGCTCATTTATTCTCTTGGTAGTTTCCTCACTTACCTGCTGAGCTACAAGCTCAACTAGCATTTGTACAGCCTCACCCTGCAAGACCAACATTGAGACAGAATCATAGAAGAGCCCAAAGTCATATCCGTAATACATTCTTTTCTATATTACACTATTTATTGCTGACTATCTTTACTTTCAGAATCTATATCATTTAATCCAGAAAGGCTGACCCATGTGAGCATGAGAATAATGATCCTCCACAAGATGACTTTGAGAATAGCCAGAGACTTCCACCAGGTCCTGGCTATCTCACACCAGAAGGCCATGACATGCACCAACAACATGAACAGTTGCAAAATGTGATGCACAACTCCCAAGAGGTGCATGAGCAGCACTTGCAACAGCAAGAAATTGATGTGGGAGATCATGAACATCAAAATGATGCTCCAGATGAGCCTATTCCAATAGGTCTACAACCTATTGAGAATGTTCGGATTTATAACTTCTGTTCTTTGGGAAAAATGGATATAGAGTGTCCATTTTGTGGTGCATTGCATTGGCAAGCAGAGAGACTTACACATTCCTCTGTAATAAATCCTAAATTTGGAGCATGCTGCAAATCAGGGAAGATTCAGCTACCTATGTTACAAAGTCCACCTATTGAAATCAGGAATCTCTTTACTGGAGTTGATCATAACTCAAAGCACTTTTTAGACAACATAAGGAGTTATAATTCTGCTTTTGCTTTTGTATCATTGGGCCTTAAGATTCAACCACAGAATGATCCTGAACTTCCAAATACTGGGCCAAGGCAGTTTAAAATTAAGGGTGCACTTTGGCATTCTCTAGGCTCCCTTTTGCCTGAGGGTGACAAACCCCCAGTATATGCACAGCTTTATATAGTTGCACCTGAGACTGCTTTAGAGCAGCGCTTAGCCAATAACAGACATCATGGTACTGGGTTACTGTCATCTGTTATGCAAACAATATCTGATTGCCTTCACCGCAATAATAACTTTGTGAATCTCTACAGATCAGCATACCAGAGAATACAAAACCTTCAGGCACAGGCTCCAAATTCCCTAAATGGTGCTTATATCAAACTGCATTTCAGTGATACAAATGATCCTAGGAGATATAATATGCCATCAGCTGATGAGGTTGCAGTTGTTCTTCCAGGCCCAGGTACTGCCACAGATCATCGAGATATTATCCTTCAATGTAAGGAGGGGCCACTGAAACATATATATGAAACCAATCCTGCATATGCACCTTTACATTATGTTTTACTGTTTCCCAGAGGTGAACTAGGATGGCACCTAAATATCAAATATGCAGATAGACCTAATGAACCAGCCTCTAATGATGATCATGTTACCCAGATGGAGTACTATGCATATCGCCTTCATCAACGCAATCTAGAGATTGAATCAAACCATCTGTTCTATGCCAAAAATCTTTTTCAGCAATATATTGTTGATGCATGGGCCCAAACTGATCAGTCACGCTTATCCTGGCTTGCACGCAATCAGAAGAAACTCAGAGCTGAGGTTTACAGTGGTTTAGTAGATGCTGTTCATTCAGGAGATGTTCAGCTGCAAGATATAGGGCAACGAGTTATCTTACCCTCTTCTTATATTGGAGGATCAAGACATATGTTCCAGCTCTATCAAGATTCTATTGCCTTAGGAAGAGCATTTGGAAAACTTGATCTATTTCTGACAATCACTGCAGATCCAAATGCACCTGAGATTAAAGAGGCTCTCCTTCCCGGACAGACAGCACAAGACAGACCTGATTTAGTTGCCAGAGTTTTTCATGAAAAAGTACGGATCATCTTGAGGGCTATTGACAAAGGGTGTTTTGGAAAGTGTAGAGGCCGTGTTTACACAATTGAATTTCAGAAGCGAGGACTACCTCATATACACATTCTTATTTTTCTCTATCCCCAATCACAGTATCAAGAGGCTCATCAGATTGACAAAGTAATCTCTGCTCAGTTGCCTGATCCTGAAACACATCCAAATTTATTCATGTTGGTTGAAAAGCTGATGATTCATACACCATGTGGTGATCTCAACCCAAGTGCATCCTGTATGAAGGATTCAAAATGCTCCAAGGGTTATCCTAAGGTATTCCAAGAGCATACTGTTTTGTCAGAGGATGGCTATACCCTTTATGCTAGACCCAAGAATGGAAGGCTTTGCAAGAAAAAGGTCAATGGCATAGAAATTGATATTGATAACAGATGGGTTGTACCTCATAATCCTTGGGCTTTGATGGAGCTCAAATCACATGCCAACTTAGAGTGTTGCATTTCCATAAAAGCTTTCAAATACCTTCATAAATACATTTACAAAGGCCATGATCGTACAACCATGGCAATTGGGAAAAATAAAGATGAAATACAGCAATATATAGATTCCTGTTATGTATCTGCCTCTGAATCAGTTTGGAGGCTTTTTCATTATGATATGCATGAAGAAATCCCAAATGTTGTCCGCCTTGCAGTACATACAGAAGCTGGGCAATTTGTAGTGTTTGATGCTGATGCACCAGTAGAGGAGGTTCTTCATGCTGTTGGGTCAAAAGACAGCACACTTACAGCTTACTTCAAAGTTAATGCAGCAGAGAAGAAAAAGGCTGAGGATGATCCTGAACATGCAGTAATGGTTGCACGATCACTTTTGTACCAGGAATTTCCTACAAAATGGGTCTGGGTAAAAACTACAAAAAGATGGAAGATTCGTGAGGGTAAAGCTGCTCTTGGGCGGATGTATTTTGTTCACCCTGCAGCTGGCGAAAGGTTTTATATTCGACTGCTGCTTACAGTTGTCAAAGGTGCTACATCATTTGCAGATCTACGTACTTATGAAGGAGTGGAATATCCTACACACCAAGAAGCATGTTTGGCCCGTGGGCTTTTGCAGAGTGATTCTGAGTGGAAGGACTGCCTAGAGGATGCAAGACATATGCAATCTGGATCTGCACTCCATTCACTCTTTGCAACAATTCTTAAAGATTGCCGTCCTGCTCAACCTTTTTTACTGTGGGAGCAGTTCAAAGAACACATCTGTGATGATATCAACCACCATTTACAGACCTCAGGGATTATTGCCAACCCAACACAGGATCAAATTGAAGATTATGGTTTATATCTTATTGATAAAATCCTTTTCCATGCAGGAGTACATGATGGATTAAAAGGTTTTCTGGGCATGCCAGTTCCTAATTATGAATTTTGGGCAGGGGTTGAAGGCAATAGGTTGATACGAGAGCAGCGTGCCTTTCATGCTGAAGAACAACAGCAAAGAGCATCAGAGAATATTGCAAAGATGAACAGAGAACAAGCAGAGGCCTTCAATACAATTAAAGCTGCAATATATGAGAATAACCCTCAGATGTTCTTTCTCCATGGTCCAGCTGGAACTGGAAAAACATTTACATATAATACACTCTGTTATGCATTGCGTGGAGATGAAAAGATTGTATTGTGCTGTGCTTCATCAGGGATTGCTGCTCTTTTACTCCCAAAGGGGCGAACTGCTCATTCCACATTTAAGATTCCTATTGAAATATATGAAGGAAAATTATGCTCTGTCAAGAAGAACTCTGATCTGGGTGAACTACTGCGTGAGACCAGTCTTATTATTTGGGATGAAGTTCCAATGCAGGACCGGTATTGTCAAGAGGCTGTGGATATAACTATGAGAGACATTAGGGACACCCCTAGCAAGCCATTTGGAGGTGTTACAGTTGTTTTTGGAGGAGACTTTCAGCAAATACTTCCTGTGGTCCGGAAAGGACACCGAGAGCAAATTGTGGGTCAGTGTATCCAGCGATCTTATTTATGGCGTGACATAAAGATCCTTTATCTAAAAGAAAATAAAAGATTAAGTAGTGGTACAGCAGAGGACAAAGAGTATGCAGAGTGGTTACTGAAGGTTGGACATGGTTCAATTAATGGTCCAGAAAGCCAAATAAAGCTTGACCCTATTATGAAGTGTGGGGACTCTGTTGACTCCTTGATCTCTGCCATTTATCCAAATCTCAATGTTATTGACTGTGCAGCAGATAATGTTGATTCATGGTTTTCAGAGTGCACTATACTCTGCCCACGAAATGATACTGTTGATGAAACCAATCTCATGTGTTTAAATACATTGAGTGGCAATATCAATACTTATCATAGTGCAGACAAGGCTGTCATAGATGAAGCAGCAGATGGGGATTCTCAGTATCCTGAGGAATTCCTTCACAATATCAATGGTTCTGGCCTGCCACTGTCACAACTACAGTTAAAGATTGGTGCACCAATAATGGTTCTTAGGAATCTTGATCCATCAGCTGGAGTTTGTAATGGAACCCGTGCAATCCTTACCCGATGTACAGCAAGAGTACTAGAGGCTAGAATACTGGGTGGAGATAATGCAGGCCAGATTATATTGATTCCACATATTACACTCAGCCCATCCAATCTTGATTTACCTTTTGTCTTTCAAAGACGCCAGTTTCCTGTGAGGTTAGCATTTGCAATGTCCATCAATAAGTCTCAAGGGCAATCAGTTAAAACAGTTGGGTTGAACCTTCAATCCCCAGTATTTACTCATGGTCAACTCTATGTTGCTCTTTCTCGCTCTACAACAAAGCAAGGAGTCAAAACAATTTTTCCTGAAGGTATGTTATATACTTATAAGTTTGTGTTTTATTTACTCAGAGCAATCTACAGGAAATACAGAGTGCATAACACAGAACATTGTCTATCCTGAGGTTTTGCTTGATTAGAGTTTAGTGCTGTTAAATTATATTGTATATTTGAATAATGTATTGGCTCAATACAATCAATATTATATGTGTTGTTAAAAGTCACTGTCCCCTGCCCGTGCCGAAGGCACGGGTCAAGCAAAGCTTGTTATGTTACAATTCATAGACTTAATTCTTTCACATTAGCCGACACATCTCAGTGCCATACCACCACTGAGATGTAAGTAATATCGCTATCATTCGCAATACCTAAAGTACTCATGCATCCTAGATATACACTCACATTCGTTTACTCTATCGCATTACTCAAATACCCTGCGTTAACAACTGCAACGAATTGGAACTTAGTGTACCTATCGGATAAATAAGCCATTCAGATCACCATTTTGATTTGATTGATAACTTCAAGATCATTTCACAAGTTTACAAGATGATATTCATCTATCTTCTTCTTCCCTTTGCTCCATCATCGCGCTGGTCGCCGACCGTAGGCTCTAGCTGGAACTAGTTGCTCCAAATCCTCCTGGAGAGGCTTTCCTTTGGTTTCTTGAATGACTGAGTCCACCAATCCGTCTATTCCTTCAACTTTGAAGGAATATCTTTATGATAGTCACGAGCGAAATGGTGTAATTGTGAGTAACGAATAATCTTCAGCAAAGCTTCAGTGCAACTGATACTCCTTTTTTTTCTGGTAGTGTATCTCTGTTACGGGACTGGTCTCCCTAATAGCCATAGTCTCTCTTTTACTTGTGCGTCGTTTGCCTTCGGTTCAACTTTTAACACCTGACATTCGTCCATAGGCGAAACCATTGAAATCCAGTACCTACAATCGCACACATCTCTTCGGATACCTCACATCTCTACTCCTTGCGAATGGCATGCTTTCTGTGGCTACGGTTATGTCCTTTGACTGGATAGTGCAAAGGAAGGTTACTGCGGGTCTATTTTGTACAGTGCAAGGTGAGCAGCCTTCATCAAGTGGGACAGCTTTCTGAATTCTCCTACAGGTGCTCTGAAGCAAGCTGGAAACATCGCCACGGCCCTATGGTGAGCAGCTGCTTGTCAATGATGGTCTCTCCTATCCTCATCTGCCTAAAATCATTTTTCTAGGTCCTTCATCATCGCTCTACACCTTTTTAACTTGCTTTTCCTGCGTTCCTCAGCCAAGAAATACGCATTTTGGGCAACTATCATTGGTGGATGGGGAGTTGTTGCGGGAGTTGTCGCTATTGGACCTACGGTAATACAAACTCCGGAACGAGGTCCTTATTATGGTATCACAGGCCCTTGGTGAGTCGTCGTACGTTTGTTGTTCCTTAGTCAACGACCTGATGCTATTTTGCTCAGGTGTTGGATTACCGACGCTTATCCAGAGGAACAAATTTTTCTAGAATACTTTCTGGTATGCCCGTCGGGTGGTCCTTATCATTATCTCCCGCAAAATTTCAACTTTTTCTCCTACTTAGGAATTCATATCTGCGGGGTTGTCTTGCGTTCTCTTCACTTTTGTTCTGTTGCGCGTTAGAGGCAATCTTCTGTTCATTGATGGAAGATGGAAATTTCAGCATGTGCCTAGTTGCGACAGCTGGCAACTGGCATTCAGCCGAGATCTCATTGATACGGCTATGCTAAGGTTTGCGCAAAGCATGGTCTGGTTCCCAGTGAGTTATTTTAACATTCAAACGCGTATGGTGACGCTCAAACATTGTCTCAACCCAAGATTGCATATACCATTGTCCTCCTTCCGTCTGGCATCGCTGGTTTCAGTGCTGTTTCAGGTCGACCAGTATCGCCTGGTGTGGAGATTTTTACCGGTGTCACATACAACTTGACCGGTAAATCATCGTTTCACTCACTGATTCATATTCCGCTTCTATTCTCATTCTGTATCGCAGGTTTGATCAACGTCCTCCTCCTCGTAACTACCCGCCAACTTTACCCTGATACAGAGCTTCCAGAGTTCAACACCCAGCGCAATCAACAAGCGACGATGCAACTCATGGAAAGTGGCGGTGTCACTCCGTTCACCTTGACACGCAGTATGACGGCGGAGACTTATCATCGGGAGCGGGAGACGGTGCTTGCGCTTCAGAGGGCGACGTCCGCCTCAAGTCACGGGAGTCATGACAGCCAACAGGGTCAAGAGGGCAATGGCAGTATGTGGACTGATATCACCAGCTCTTTGTCCCGTCAGGATAGTGGTTCTAGTGGTGGCTCTTGGGATTCGCAGACAGAGCTTATACCGAAGCCGAAGGAGACGTATAGGAAATATAGATGACTCTAGGGATGATTGATCTTTTGGTTCTCGTAGTAGGGGTGTTATTGAATGGGGTGTTGTAAATATGGTTTACTCCTTTTCTCGGGCGACTGGATTCTAAGAAGATAATCTCCTTATCTGTTTCTACGTGAACTTGGGTATGATTGTCCCAAGTTCGTTTGCCAATGGTGGATTAGGGTCGTTGATCTCTATCTCTCATTCACCCTTTCTTTTTCCTTTCTTGCTAGCGCTGGTGACTTATTACAAGGACTTTTGTCACAGGATAAAGGCAATAGACTCAAGGTATGCCCATGTCTATGACCTTCATTCCTTCATTTCATGTCTGCATTGGATAGGTCAACTACTAGCTAAGTGATGAATAGACTACCTGGAACCAGTGTACATCATTTGAAGTTGGTTCTCCTCCTTAATGGCGTGGGCGATTGCGGATTCTAGGATCGATAGTCTTGCTGGCTGAAGGCCGGTCCCGGTTTTCCCCTTTGAAGTTAACAATGATCGTCCAAGCGTATCCACATAGGTAACGTGGATCTCAGAGAAACAGCATAAAAGGCGAGTGGAATTGTGATTGCACAATCATTCTCCACCCTCATCCTTCAGCTCTTCTTAGCTTCCTTTGTCACTCACTAAAGTTTTCTAATCTTCAATCGTTCCCTTCGGCGTACTTAAAAACAATAAACATAACAACTACTTCTCACCGAATGTCAGAGAGGGAAGCTAGCCAGTAAGTGCGCTTGCTGACAGCCATCAGATTATTACTTATCCTCCTTGGACGTACTCAAAGTCTTCCTTCTTTTGGAGCGTTGAACTTTGATAGCTTCGCTTCGATGCCACACGCTGGTCCGGGTGGCCTAGTAGTAGTACCGAATCGTGATATCACAAATCAAAGTGCTGGGGCTGGAATGGATACCATCCATCATCTACATGCAAAGCCTACGGCCGGTCACTCGTTTCTTAATGTTCGCTGTGCTCGAAATTTCGATCAGCCTCCTTCGAGTCCTAGGCACTCACCTTACTGTTCTCCGGCGAGGCATCGGGCTTCTCATTCCATGGCGCACATCTCGCCTACTAGGTCTCGCAAGAGAGCTTCTTCAAATGTCCGGGAACGCTCCTATGCGCTTCCTGACATTATGCAAGGGATACCGGCAACTATACAACGGCATCTTGCTGAATCGTATGCTAACACTCTCCAGAGGCAAGATGGCGTCCGCGGCGCTGGCTACGTTTCGGAGGTCCATGGTTACCGTCACACGAATCACTTCCCTGTTGTCTCGCAGCAAGATCCTCATCCTGTGGAAAACGTTTCCCTTCCTCCTGCATCTGGGCCTCAGAGGGCCCGTCGGCGCCGAAACCGCCCTCGTAGAACTGAAGAAATCTTGGTACCTTTTCGAATTCCTATGAATTCCGCCCGGGGCTTACAGGATATCTGCAGAATTGCATGTCCAAGTGGAGTTACGGAAGGCGTCGTTAGCTGCGGATTCCGATACGACACTGCAGATCGGCTTATTCAACATCTCCAGGTGGAACATTTCGACAGCGGAAGTGAACAAGACTCATCTCGTCACTGCGTCCACTCTTGTCAGTGGCAAGGTTGCCAATCAGGTGTCCTTTCCGTCAAGCAGGACGAATTGGTCGACCATATTATTCGTGATCATACACCGTTTCGTACTCGGTGCACTCGGTGCGGGGTATTGTTCGAAAAGAAGGTCATGGCGGTGCTGCATCTGTGGCAATCCCCCAATGGTAGACGAGGGGTTCCAGGTGAAGAGAGCTGGTGTGAGTATTGGCAGCGGACGTCGGCTACTGTATAACGAGTTTTGAGGATATATTTTAAACTCTTTTACTCTGCTTCTCCGTCTTTCATCGACTGGTTCACGACAAAGGTTTGTTGTTCAATGGCTAAGTAAGAGCGATGGTCCCAACACGGGTAAGGCTTCTCCACGGTATAGTGGCAAGCTCTTTTCTCAAATTGTTTGGTAACAATTTTCCAGTGAATCCACTGCTTGCCACGACCTCCCTCGAAGACCTTAAGCTTTAGTTTGCTTTCCCACGGTAGGCAAAAGATCTGGATAACTTCTAAGCATTTGCCAAATACTATGCCATATTGAGCGGTGGTACATACCAATGAGAGCATCCCAGAATGACATTCACTCTGAACGCAAGTTGCTGGCAATTTTCACAGTATCTAATATCGAAAATTGTACGCTATTGGCGAAGAGGCTGCTTTTTCTTTTTTTGGATTCGGGGGCCAAAGAATTATAGGTTCAACCAATGGCCGTCGTCTTCGCAATCTCAATGTCATTTACAGTATTTTCAATCTGTTCTACTTGTGTACACCTTACCAATTGGTCACCGACAGGCTCAGCTGACGATAGCGGCAGGATCCATATAGAATCAATGTTGGTAACGACGACAACAATTCTAAAATTCGACTCATTACCGTCTACCAACATTCAAAAAGACCAGCACGCTATCAGTCGGACCTCTTGTTTTCTTCCATGGTCTCTCAAGCAAAAGAATTTCCTCTCCAGATAATCGGATGGGCTGCACTCTGTTCTGTTGCCGCTCTCGCTTTTCATGGCATTTTCATGAAGTTTGGCCTAATTGGTTTCGATTTCGGTAAGGGAGTCGACGGAAATGACAAGCAATGTCTTGACGTTGGTGGCGACGAACAGCCCGCCAACTACAATTCCTACCTTACACACACTGTCTGCAACTTCCTCGGTTGCATAACGATATTCGCGTTGGAAATAGCTGATACTGTTGTCGGAAGACAATCTTCGGAGCAAATTATCTTATGCCTAGTGTTCGTGCGTATTCGATTTATCCTATTCTTCTTCGCTATTTGCTCATCGTTCTGTTGTTTCGTTTAGTTGTATACTACTATTCTCTCGGTCGCTATAGTGCTTGTATACAAACCAAGTCCTATTATCCGTTGGCGGCGCAACATTCTTCGAATACATGTCAACACAATTCTCTTTGTCGCACTGCTCGTTTACTTGATTCGGGACGTGTATCCGCTTTCGACATATACTAGGGAGCCATTGGACGTTTCGCATGGACATGCCACGCTTCTATGGGCCAAAGTCGCGTTATTATTCCTCACGGCGGTCGTCATACCACTAACGACTCCTAGAATGTGGACACACTCTGACCCTGTACGTTTTCGCAATCTCTTCTACTTTCCGACTTTTTTCTTAGCTTTCCGTATCCATAGGCCACCACGAAATCTGCAACACCTAATCCAGAACAACTCGCCTGTCCTCTGTCCCTCCTTCTGTTCTCTTTCCTATCCCCCGTCGTATGGAAAGCCTACCGCGTCTCACACCTCTCTGTCAACAATCTTCCCCCGCTTGCTGATAACGATCATGCGGGATGGTTGAAGAGAAGGTGGTTTCCGAGTTTAGAAAAGTACTCGAGTGCCTTCGGAGTCATAAATACAGGTAATGACACCGTGGAAATTGAGAAGAGACTGCCGAGGCAGAGATCACTCATCTGGACCATTGCATGGATATTCCGCTGGGTATGGTTTGAGATGGGTGTAGCGATGATTATTCTGGCTGTTGGACATCTAGGATCGCCGGTTGCTGTAAATGGATTACTTTCGTGCGTGCTCTATTCCGATGATATCTTCTCGTACACAAAAGCAATTATTTCTCCTTTCAGATACCTTGAAACCAATTCTTCGTCCTCTTCTCCCACATATCCGCCAAACGAAGTCCGTCCTTTTGTCTGGATCCTCCTTTTGTTCTTCAGCCCGCTTCTAGTGACCTTCTCAATGGAATGGTACCTCCGTATCGCATTACAGCTGAATGTCCAGTTGGACGCCTTGATTACGCAGCTAGTGTTTGAGCATGCGTTGAGGATTCGAGTGAAACCTGATCCTTCTACCAACGTTCCTTCCTCAAAGACTGTGAATTCGAATGTCAGCAAGGGAGACAAAAGCAGAGCTTCAAAACCAAAAGGGCGAAAATCAGGTGTGAAATCTCAAGCCGGTCTCATTAACAACCTTGTCACTACTGACCTTTCGAACATCGCTGAGCTCCGAAATTGGGTTATGATATTGTTTCAACGCCCTGTGGAATTTGTATTGAGCGTGTTGTTTTTGGAGAGGATTTTAGGATGGGTTAGGTTAGATGATTTTTTGTTCTCAATTTGTTATTTGAAAATGTTGACTGATTCTTCTCAATATGTCTATTGTAGTACATCAGTCGGCATCGGGTTGATGGTCCTCCTCGCACCCATCCCCGCCAAGATAATCAATGCAGGACGGAAATTGTTCCTCGAGCGTATGCGGAAGACAGATGTGAGGGTGGAGGTTTTCGGTGATGGTAAGTTGCAGGTGTTTTCGTGCAGCTGTCTTACTTCCGCTGATACTTGTCGCCAGTCATGGCCGTCCTCCGCATGGTCAAACTCTTCGGTTGGGAAACTAAGATGTCTCGACGCATAGCTGACGCAAGGAACGAAGAGTTAAGGGTGTTGAAAAAAAGGAGGTTGTTCTTGATGGGTAGTGATTTAGTGAAGTCAGTCGAATCAACCTTAATTTCAACTCTTTTGCGCTCTAATGTACTCTCATCAGTTATATCGTCCCATTGTTGTCAGTTACAGGGTGTTTCGCTACTTATGTACGTGTCGTTCTTTCGCTACTCTTTCCCATCTTTCTCACTTTTCCTTACTCATCATTTCTCACTTCGTTCACAGACCGTCTTCCTCCACCAAACACTCACCCCCTCGCGCGTGTTTTCCTCCCTCGTTGTTTTCGAACGGCTACAGCAAATTGTCAAGTTCATGTTCGTCAACCTTAATCGGTATTATACCGGTTCCGTTTCCGTCGGGAGAATCGAAGAATTTCTAGGTGGTGTAAGTAAATTTTATGTTTTCTTTTTTCTATGGGCGTCAACGGGTCTGGTCGACGCGACATCGAAGCATTAAACCTGGTCTTCTGAGTTCTGGCTGACACGTTATTTGAGAGTTTATCTTTTCTTGCGAGGCTCTGAGGCTGGGCTTTTTGCAGTGAATCACTCGTTACGCTCAACATCTTGTTTTGTTTGCTTCATAGACGGAACTCATAGATGCCTTTGAGGAAAGGGAGTCAACCTCACTCTCACTCTCTGAGACGTTCATGGTTTCTGGGATCCGAGGCAACGAGAGAACCCTCACCGAAAACGAGAACAGAGAGCAGGCTGAAATTATCGGATTCAGCAATGCGACATTTTCGTGGACCAAGGAAGAAGTTAATTCGTTCTCAGGCGAGGGTATTGATGAGGCCGCTATAGTAGCACCAGTGTCCGAAGCTGTAGTCGCTACTATATCCGAAGGTCTACCAACGGGCTCAGCGCTTCAACAGTCATTATCAGCAGCTGTACAAATAGCAACACTAGCAGTATCTCTTCCATCTCGACAATTTTTCCTTCGCATCACGGATAAAGTCCTCTTCCACCAGAAATGCATCAATCTCATTGTCGGACCAACGGGAAGTGGGAAGACTGCGATGTTGTTGGCACTTTTGAGTGCGTATAGCTCTTCGGGATTTTTAGTCGCTGATAAATGCTATTGATGGTGTAGGTGAAATGCATTTTATCCCAACGTCCACAGCCACATCGGGACCATCAGGGGATTCGTGGTACAACCTTCCTCGAGAAAGAGGTGTAGCATATGCTGCACAAGAATCGTGGGTGTTAAATGAAACTATCCGAGTGTGTATTTCCACAAAAGAAACTGTATCGTGCTCATTCCCTCTATTCCGATATCCACATATTCTCGCATCTCTCCATGACCTCGTGTTCATCTAGGAGAACATACTCTTCCATTCTCCTTATGAAGAGGACCGGTACAACAAAATCTTGTATCAGTGCGCTTTGGAGCACGATTTATCGCTTTTTCACGCTGGTGACCTGACCGAGGTCGGAGAAAAGGGACTGACATTAAGCGGAGGACAGAAACTACGGCTTACGCTGGCGAGGGCAGTGTATTCGAATGCCAAGGTGGTGTTGTTGGATGATGTGTTGGCTGCGCTTGAGTGAGATGTCTCTTTTTGTCCTAGAGGCGGGGTCTTTTCTCTAATCGTCTTGAAATGTGCTAAAGCGTACATACCTCCAAGTGGATTGTGGAAAAATGTTTCTTGGGTGAACTCATGAAAGATCGGACTGTGATCCTTGTGGTGGGTACATCGCTGAACCCCACATCATGTCTTTTACGCTCATTCTTCTGCCTCTTCCAGACGCATAATACGGCGCTTACCCTTCCTATCGCGAGTTTCGTGGTAACAATGAAGGACGGTCAGGTCTTCAAACAAGAAGTGATGCACCATGCCTTTACAACGACTATCTCTCCTCCACCCGCTACAGCGGACTTGGTCGAAGTTGGAGTTGACATTAAAGCGTCCGGTGACGGTTCTAAACTAGGAGGTCCCGACGATCAGGTGGAAGGACCACAAGACCCGGATTCTAAAGGTAAACTTATAGTTGATGAAGAGGTTCAAGTAGGACATGTTGGCTGGTCAGCGAGTTCGTTGAATCCTTTTTTCATGTTCAATTTCTTGTACTACTATTAAATTTTACTTGTAGTCATGCTCTACGCCACCGGGATCGGAGGAAAGTTCCCTATAATTTTCTTCACCACTTGGTTGGGTAGTATCGTCCTCTCTCAGCTGGCAGTCGTCTGTCAAACATATTATCTGGGTTTTTGGGCTTCGCAGTATGAAGGAATGGATCCCGGCGAAGTGAATGTTGCTTTGTATGTGATTCGGTTCCTCCATCGTTCAACGTGCTCATCGCGAGCTCTGTAGGTATCTTTCTGGTTATGGTGAGTGTATGGCCTTTCTCTGGCTTTCTTGCTCGTATCACGATACAATTGCGCACTGACACAACATCGTAGCTGGCATTGTGATCTTGACAGTGATCATCAATTGTTGTACGACGCTGAACTATGTATGGGGGACCACACGGGCCTCGGAGTATATTCATACACGACTAGTTGTTTCGATCCTCGGGTCGACGATGAGGTTTGGGTCGCTTGATATTCACTGTTAATGCTTGCTGATCTACCTCCGTTTTCTTAAGATGGCTGGACAAGACTCCAGTTTCACGGATTATTACTAGGTCAACACAGGATATCAACGCTGGTGAGGTTTTTCGTTTTCCTGACTGATCTTTCCGCACATACTCCATTATAGTGGACGTGTCAATCACCTCATCCTTCCGCGACTTTGTCGATGTCTGTATCCGACTTCTCTCCCGACTGGGTGCTGTCGTGTTGTTCTCGCCCATCTTCCTTTTACCTGGGTTTCTGTTATTAGTCATCGGAATTTGCATCGGCAGCGTATATTTCAAAGCTCAAATGTCTGTCAAAAGGGAGATGTCAATCGCCAAAGCGCCGATGTTGGGCCATTTTGGTGCAACGATATCTGGGCTGAGTGGGTGTCATGTTTTGACCTGGTCGATCGCGGTTGCTGACATGTCTGATTTCCTATAGCCTCAATCAGAGCTTATGGCGCCCAAGAAATATCTATCCTTGAAATGCAAACACGCACGGACCGACATTCGCGAATTGCGAGGATATTCAACAATCTCCAGCGGTGGATGGCTGTTAGAATCAATATGCTTTCGGCCGTGTTTACCTCATCGCTGGCATGGTATCTTGTTTATGTGTTGCATCAGTCAGCCTCAGTTACGGGCTTTTCTTTGAATATGGCTGGTATGACTTGGTTTCTCAATCTCCTCTTCACATTATGACCTGGCTGATGCAACTGTATTTATAGTATCCTTTAGCAGTGCGATATTCGGCTTTATTTTGCAATCCAACGCGTTGGAAGCTCGAAGTAAGTTGATGATCTGTATTTATGAAACTTTTCTTTATTGACGAGACTTTTAGGCAACAGGTACGTTTTGAATTCTCGCATTAGAACTGACTATAACCGTGTCTGGTGTGTTCCTCAGTCTTGAACGAATCGAGAATTACTTGACCATTGAGCAAGAAGCAACACCGGACGTTGTAGGGAACCCTCCGGCCTATTGGCCTGCGAGTGGGGATCTACGCGTTGAGAAGCTTTCGGCGAGGTACTCTCCTGATGGTCCAGAAGTCCTTCATGAACTTTCGTTCCATGTTAGATCTGGAGAGCGGATTGGTGTTGGTGCGTAGCCGTGTGATGTTCATCTGCTATTCAGATGGTGAATGCTTACTGGCTTTTACAATACATTAGTCGGACGAACGGGGTCAGGAAAGGTAAGACCTTCTCTGCTTCGAGGAAGAAAAGATGACATTACACTGACCACTTTTCACAGAGCTCACTTACGCTGTCTCTTCTAAGATGCATCTATACCTCTGGAGACATATTTTACGATGGTTTATCTATAAACAGGGTTAACCTGGACGCGTTGAGATCAAATATCACAATAATTCCCCAAATTGTTCGTCTTGGTCTAGGATCGTCGTTCACCGTTAACGTAATGCGTGTTATAGCCGGAACTCATCAGTGGCTCCCTCCGTGAAAACCTGGACCCTTTCGAAGAGCACGATGACTTAATGTTGAACGATGCATTAAAATCGGCTGGATTACAAGCTCTCCAAGAGGACGTAGCTGCAAAAGACCGAATCACGCTGGATACCATGATCTCGAGTGGAGGAAACAATTTCTCCTTGGGTCAACGACAGATCATTGCTCTTGCTAGAGCTATTGTAAGAGGGAGTAAACTTTTGATATTAGATGAAGGTGGAGAGATCGGATTGCCCTCTAGGCATAGTTTTCGGTAGTGACTGACTGGGATACTTTTTTTTGTGTTTGTACAGCTACGTCTGCTATAGGTGAGGTTATAGTCGACTGCTCTTTCGCATGAACGCTGACGGTCATTATTTTCTTGTTAGATTACAAGACGGATGGTATCATACAGTCATCGTTGCGCAATCAACTAAATGTGGATGTCACCTTAATAACCATTGCCCATCGACTGCAGACTATCATGGACGCCGATCGTATTGTGAGCGTATTCTTTTCCCACTTGATTTGAGAATAACTCATATTGATATAATATCTCTTTTTTCCTCCTAGATGGTGCTTGATTCTGGTTCCATAGTGAGTTCTCTTCAGCGTTTACTGTCTCTGTAGTCTTTCATCTTATGATGTTATAGGTTGAATTCGATAGCCCGCTAGCGCTGCTGGAAATCCCTGAGGGCCACTTGCGTGCGCTGGTGGACCAGTCGCATGATAGAGATATTCTTGTTAGGATTGCACAGAAGAGTCGTGTTTGAGAATAGAGGTTTTCCGGTGTGAAAATTTTCTTAATCGTTAATAAATAGTTATAGCAGTACACCGAGCATGCGTAGATATAAAAGGAGGTCAACTAAACGAACGAATGAAAGAAAAGCTGCGAAGAACATATGCATATATGGTGCTATGGACACTATGGACGCGCACTGGGTAATATGACACAAGGAATATTATATGGTGAAACATTCGATTTTTGACCCACAGTCCTTCCTAACCCCGCCTCCTCCATCCCGCAGAACCAAGTGGGACACCGAAGCTTCCAAAGGCACCACCGCCATTACCTTTATAGTACAACATATATGAGTCAACAATCTCGGTAAAAAGAAAATAAAAATAATACTGACCAATATTCGCACTAGATGGACCTGAACCAGCACTCATTGGCGGAGGAGTCTGTTCCACGGGTGTGAACCCTCCCGAACCAACGACGCCGATACCGCCGATGGATCGACTGTGAGCGTGTGCTACGCCCGGACCTCCTGCAACAGCACCCACTGGAACACTAGGTCCAGGTCCCCCAGGTCCCCCAGGCCCTCCACTATACTGACTGTGTGTACCTACAGCCGACCCAGGCGCTCCCTGAAACGTACTCCGATACGACGACGTAGGCGCGGCCTGAATGCTTAAAAATTTACTCGGAACTCCCCTCTCCCGATCCCCTCTATCTTCCGTATTATACTGAAACTCCAATCCAATCCCATCCTGTCCCCCAATATCCAACAACTTGACCAGCTTTTTCCCAATCGCATTGAGTTTTTCAACATCATCTTTTCTCCTCGTCCAGACTTGGATCCTATCGACTTTGGCTCGCAAAGAAACAACCGCACCACATATTTCGTCTCCCCCTTCTTCAAGTTCTTCGCCGACGAGAGCCATACATAACCAGCTCCAGCATCTATCGAGGAGTTCTGGATTATTGCGCATGGTTAAGACCCATTTGCCACCAGAGGCATTCGCCGGGTCCTCCCACATGGGTTTAATGGGTGATTTAAAAAGGTGGTAGTTGGAGTTTCGTTCTAGAAGGGAAGGAGGTTTGAGCCAGTTGAAGTACCGGCAAAATTGCTCGACGGTGGTAAAGGTACCGATGACAGTAAGGTTGGCTTCGTAGTCCCCTGGGGCATGAGAGAAGGGGTTTAAAGGTGGTTGGGAGGGGTCAGTTATTGTTGGGTTGGAGGCAGCGGTGGGAGAACTGGATGTTGAAGATGTGTTTGACTGGTCACGATCCCGCGGAACGAGCGCCGGAGCAACGCCAGTAGGATTAGCAGAGTTGGGTGCGGGGGTGTAAGGGAATTTGGCTTTTGAATCGTGATAGATTGTCCTGTAAAGATATAGTCAGATCGAAGGATAAGCAACGTAATACTGTACGCACCAAGAGTACTGCAACGGCAACTCCTCCTTCATAACCTGTACACCAGGCGTCTTCGGATCTTCAAACATCTCAGGTTCAGGCGGCTTTGGTGTCCCATCGATACTCAACGCTCGGGTTTTCGCTAGCCTCGCGGTAATAGCATCAAGCGAAGGTATATTTTTATACCCCTTCACTGCAGGCTTGCCTTTATCTCTCTTGGATTCACGATGACCCAGAGGCGGTGCATCAGCGTTACTACCATCGGGACCGCTATCGGTGCTAGCGCTAGCGAACGCAGAGCTGGACAAAGCACTGGAACCAAGCGCACTGCTAGCTGCTGCACTAGTAAGCGTAGATGGAGGACCAGAGCCAAGGCCAGTCATCTCGTTGAGCTTATCGAGCTTATCAACAGTAAGAGATTCCCCTCCTTCAGGCCCAAGTATGGTACTTGGACTGTTGCTACGTGGAGTCGAAACGGTGCTCAAACTCAGACTCGGCGACCCAGCTCTGGTGCTGTTCGCTACGTTCACTGCCATAGAGTCAGCAGAGCTCGCTGCCGAGTTTATTGAGGCGTTGGAAGTGGTACGTAGGATGGAAGCTGCGAGTCGTGGACGCGGAGCTGCTGTTGAGTTCATCGTTGGTGCAACATTTAAGTTGTTGTTAGGAACTGATGCTCCATTAGTGTTGGCGCCATCTTTATCTTTGACAGTCATCCTCGCTGCCAATTGGTTCAAGGATGGCATAGGCATCCTCGAGGAACTCTTCTTTGTCGGTGTATCGCCATTGGTGCTCATTGTGGATTGGAAAATTATCGACGACAGTAGGATGCGAATGAGCGAGATCAACCTAGACGCTCAGTAAAGCCTTGTAAAAAGTAAGAAGAATGACCGACGTCGATGGTCGTCGATGAAGAAGAGATTGCTGTGAAGATGGCGGAAACGGCAATCAACGCTTTGCGGATGTTTGGTTTCAAAAGTTAAGCTCCGGATCCGTTCGGAATGGAGTCGGCATCTCTTTCTCTCTCCCCCTTCCGCCTTTATAATGGCGAAAGCTAAAGCAAGGTATAACTCCTGCGTCCTGGTATTTCAAAGATATAACTCAACGCTTCGTACTCTCCAACATAAGAACACTCATCGTTCGTCTGATATCCACCGCTCAAACTGGCTTTTTTTATACGACGCAGCGGGTAAGGCAGGGACTTCCCCTTTCTGCGGTCAAGTATGATCCAAAAGGTGTCTGTCTGTCGGAGCGGTATGCACGTCCTCTGCTGACCCATCTCTCACTCTCTTTCGTTTCTGTTCGTTCATAGTCAAGAGACGCGTTCTGTTCGTGGAGAGTAAAAAGTCCAAGAAGGGCTAGTAGCAAGGAAGGTGTATCAAAGGAGGCATCTGTTTTGGAAGTTGTAGGTGTGCCTACTTGAGTTATTCCTCATCCGTTTTGCTGATCCCCTGACAAGATAGATAGAACGACATCTTGTAAACAATTCCCCTCGTCTTTGGTCCGAAGGCGTTCAACATCTAGATCCTATCACTTCCAACTAGTATCCGCCTATGTTGTCCCCAAAACCTTACACAGTGAAGGTGCTCAACCTGCGCTTTTCCTATTTTGAGTCGTTCCGTTCTGAGTGGTCTCGGGAATAGAAGTTCGGGGAGGCCAAAGTATTACATATCTGCGAGATGTGCAAGGTGCTCCGGCTCGCACGAGTATTGGTATCTGCTGATAGGCTCTGCTGAGTGCGAGTGCCTCTACATAAATATGTATCCACTTTCGCGTACAGCCGATTGTATTCAGATACGCTGTTCTACATAGTAAGTAATTTGAGCATCTGTATAAGCTAGACACCAAATCGAATTAATTACTGCTATTTTCACAAGAATTGGCCCCTCGTTCGCACGCTTCATCTTTTGCTGTCGAAAAACGGTTCGGGACGAGAACAGCGATATCTCGCTCAGTTCTTGACCGATTGCAGTAATTTTGCGCGCAACTTGTAACGGTAATAAGTCTTCATACAATCCCATGATTAGTTTTGCAAAATTCAAATTTTTTATACACCCTAAAATTTCGCACCTGATTCATCTCAGAACATGGATATAGTTCCTATAGAAATACTCAAAAAAAAATATGTATGACACTCTCAAAGATATAGTGAAGTGAGCCCAAGGTCGAAAATATTCACCTGGAGATTGCTGATTCCGTTAAGAACTTTTGCCAGTGAGCCGTCATCTCATCCTTGGACATCCTTAGTATAGTGCATCTCACACACCAAAATGACTTGTGGTAAGCGTCTATCCGACAATCTTCAGCGCACTATAGTAAATCTTTGTACAAACTGCACTTCTCTCAATGAAATCATCACCAAATCAGCTTGCAAATGGTGGACAGTGCAGCGCGCAGAACATCGGAAGCAGAACACAGGGTTAGGACTTGTTAGAAGTAATCTTTGGGGGAGAAAGCGAAACTTTAGCACTTCAGGATATAAGGGTATGTTAGCAGCTCAGTCATGAATTCTCGTGAAACCGACAAAAATCCAGTTCATTCCTGGATTGCTTGCTCACACACCTGATATGTACCTCGATGAATTGCAACAACAATTAGAGGATCGACGAGGAGTCTGTCTTAGTCTCACCACTGTTTGGAGGATGTTAAAGCAAAGTGGATATCATCTGAAGAAGGTCGTTCTACAATTACTCAGCTGTCAGCTACATTTTTTTGAATCACCCGAGTAGCAATTGAGTGTGATGAGCTCAAACAATCACTTTTCAAATTGAATTATGAGTTCCATCTATATCACCAATAACACTGTCAAGGAAGGGAGTCCACTTGAGCTCAGTCTTGATCTTTGTCGGAACTGTTATCTTAATGCAAGCTAAATTCCTTCATACTATCTTGCAATATCCTTTCAAAGTTTCTGCTCTATATATTATCTAGTCATCCCTTTGCAAAGTACTCTTTATTATCACATTGGATCTTCATCTGAGACTTATTGTATCATCTTTTCTATTGCTTATTGTTCTTCACTTACTAGCATCTGATAAATGAGCTACTTTGGGCTTAGTCTTTGCAACCTTGATGGGTTATGTAGTAATCTGAATACAATGTATAAGAGATATGCTACAGAGTACTTACTTCCTCAGTTTTAATATCAACTTGGATGAGTCCATATGATCTCTATTCTTCTCTGGTCATCATTCATACAATGTTCACAAAGCATCCTTTACAAAGTAAGGCTACTACTACCTGCTGTTTCTACTGGACAATTCAATGTAGTGAGGATGCTACTGATAGTGGAGTCGATGTCCATTATCCTTGACCAATCTCCAAGAGCTGCACTCTTTTGTGAAGGCTTTACCTCCTACACACACCCCATTCACCTTTGTGATTAACTTTGCATTTACTTATTAATTTCAGCTCTAGGCACAATCTTAAAAGTATATTAAAACTATACATTTGTCAAGTTGATCTAATCTCTTTTGCTGAAAATTGGCAAACACACACACAGTAGTCCAAGATGAGAGTATCAGATAATGCAATTCAAGATGAACCAGAAATAATCCTTTTGTGGCAAACATTACATTGTTTGTGTCTTTCACAGAATCCATCTTGGGTGCAGGGCATGCTTGATGTGGGTCAAATGTTTTTGGCCCGGCTCCTGGAATATCTGCAGGTGTACAGGTATCTAATCATCATGCACTGGAACAGGTCAATCAATCTCAGCTTGGGTATCAGGTACTTTACACTGATAATATTGAAACAGCAGTGAGTAAGATGGAGCAGTTGTGACTACTCACTGAGTGGTGAGACAAGGAGTGGAGAGAAGAGTTTAGTAGCTTGATTATTCAGCAGTGGAACTGGGTGAATTGTCCTCAACACAAGAAGTACTACAGTATTTATACCTAAACTACTTGACCCTATAACAACATATTTGTACCCTAAGATAACAGTAGGATCATAAAGTACCCTACAATGTTGTAAGTAACTACGATTGTTATTCGTACAGCAGTAATGTGTACAACATTGGTGAAGTACTAAGAATAGTTCCTTCAATCAATAATCCATGATCCGCTGTGATAATACATAGATAATGGTGACCCTGTGACCATTCATACCCTGCAAAGAAATCAAACAGAAATTCCTCCATCTCCACTTACAGTTACACTCACTGATAGAATGCATTGGCAACTTGGAAATATGCCTAGTTCTTTGTGTAAACAATTATCTACACTTCGAGTCTGGGAACCCTGAAGATCTTGACCCTAGCAGATCAGAAACTGGTGGTCCTCATAGCCTGAGAGAACCAGAAGAAAATACTCTTCCTGATCCAATATTATACTTAGGATTTTCCCGGGACTCTCTGTCCTTTATTCTTCAATACTAAGTTCCGTTATATACACTACTGCACAAATATAGTACTACCAGACTTTGTAGGACACTGGAGACCAGCAACTTTGGCACAAAGAATGGGTTTCAATGTGCTTGAGTAAGTTCTGTAACTATGCATGGCCACTGAGAACCTTCACAGTTCATCTATGGTCAGCATCTGTACAAAATACTTAGCATACAATGTAGTGTAGACTTGCCAGATGTTTCACCTGAAAACTCGAAATTTTACAGATTTGGGTACAGATTATTTTCAGGTGCATCAATGCTTTAGAAATATATGTAATGACTTTGCTCATTAATTGTGCTCGTGCTGCACATGTGAAAGAGTCAAACAGTGAATGCTTGTTTGATAACTGGGTGATAACAAAGTGTCCCTCTACCTTATCAAGTTGAATTGTCTCTCCATCATAGTCATTATATTCAACAATGAATGTCAATGAAGAAGGTTGGCAAGAAAGATAGGCCGATTGTCCATACAGACAACCTTCATGGAAGACTTGATATCAACGACTACAAAAAACACATCATCCATATCAATAATGTCTGATCCTCTTTGATCAAACCGCATTCTACCAGACCAACCAATGACTGGATGATAGGAACCTGGTTACATCTCTGGCCCAGGTGTAGTAAATTTGAGAGCTATTATCCAGAAAGCATATGCTGAGTTATCTGCACTGGTCATCCAGCAGGTGATCTCAAAGTTCAGAATGGAGTATGGAATAGACTACAAAGCAGAAGGTTAAGATTCCGCAAACGGATGATACATTGAAAGAAGATCTCAAGGGGAGGACGGTGTAGCAAGAGGAGTAGTGAAGAAGGAGTTTTGTGGCCAGCTCTTCATGATGATGGGAGGTTAGCTCATTCATGGGCCAGATTGTTGATGCTGATAGCATACACAAAAGTCCTGCATGTGAAGAATCACAGAGAGTGGATAAGCAGTAGAGTAGCTGGTGATGAAGCTTAGGAATCAGAGGTTTGTGTTCTGAGTTACATTTTGGCACCTCAGTACGGTTTCAAGCTCAACTAAATTGACTTAGATTTATGTTCAAGGCATGTCACTTTGAGTCATGAGAATTGGGTTTGGCCACTCCATATTTTAGTTATAAGTGCATTATAGCCAAGGAGTAATGGTTGCTAGTGTTTGTGGTCAAATTGTAACCTCTTTGGATGGGAGCACACTTCCATCCCATGTAGAATGACCATTGAGTCCATCGTGTGTATTAATCACTTCTGTGTTCACCTCGATATTAAAATGCTTGGTAGAAGCACCGCGGCTCTTGTATATGGTAGTCAATAATCAAGTCTTAAGCTCAGTTACTTGTACTTACAGAATTCAGGTGAAAATTGGTGTTGCCCAATTCCATTACAACATTTGATTGCGTGTGCCGCAAATCAGCTCTGGAATTCATGCTGCATAAACAATTAAGTCATGTACACATTAAAGTAGGCCAAAGACAGACTTTGCTAACATAGTGTTGGAATATACTGATTGCCCAAATAAATATTGTCAACAAAAATATGTGTTTGCACATGTCAATATCTCACCTTTCGGTAGAATCATGAATAAACCCAACCAAACATCTGCAAGAAATTTAGTTTATATATTGACTTTTTTCAAATATTTTAAGGCTTTCAAGGCCTTACAGTTTGTTGGCATGACAATGTACTATGAGATTACAAAAGTTAGATTCAATTCAAACAGCAAAATGCTTCACATTTTGAATTCTTACGAAGATGAGCAGAACAATTCCGAGCATGCTGATCATTATGAGAACATCATTGGGATTCACCACATGGAGATTGATAAAACATACCTAGTCACAATTCCTGTCTCTGTCAGCACAATATTAAAGGTGTTAGCTGGGTTCCACACAGGTGCAAGGGGAAACAAACTTGCCAATTGTCCAAAGTATCAGCTTGTCAACAATCATAGTCATCCTGAAAAGAAGCTATTATTTAAAACTTTTTACAACTGTAAGATTCGCACTTTTTGAATACCTGACTACGCTCTTTCCACAAGTAAAAGACCAGAGTGCATGAAGTTAGGATGTCGACGGCTGATCTGATGCAAAGAGTGCATTCAATCAACCAGCCCCATTTTCGGTTATATATTTCTAGACTCTTCGTAGCAATGGTGATAGCTTTGTAGCTCAAAGTGAGTACACCCACCAACTGGGCCAAGAGTTGGCCGCAGAGAATGATGGGAAGAATATAGGGCCTGCCGCCAAAACGAGCAATTCTGTATGCAAAGTAGCCTTGTACTGGAGATTACTCATCATCAGATTAATATGTCCACAACTAGAGCGTAACTTGCCCATCACAATAACTATAGCATGGAAAGCAACCCCCACCCCAATAGATACAGGAATTTGAAGGATTGCAGACGGATTCCCATAGGTCATGACAGTGTAGAAGTATACTGCATGAAATATGCATATGGTGTGTCCCAGCTCCAAAAGCCTAGATTTCCACAGTCAACACTCGAATGTGGAGCTAGATAAATTTCTTAGGCCTTACCACATGCCACCAACCTGTAAGCAACATATTCTTGTTACTGTGAATGTTGAAGCAATACATCATGCACGACATACCAGGCCAGCTTTAATCCAGAGTGTCTCTGCAGGAAAATTTTTGTAATATATGTAAACCTGTGTGGTGAACACTCCGAAGAGAACACCAGAAATAAGTATACCAAGCTCAAGTACACCTGTCATCTTGGTCAAATAATGTCGCATTGAGGTATTGTTCACCTACCAAGAGTTTGCGCAACAGGGAAGTCAGGCATAGTCACTTGATAGTGCAATTTGAGGATGCTGCGGAAAAAATTCTACTGCTACGGATATATATATAGATGCAATGGTGTTCATATTTACAGGGATAAGTACATTTAATACCGTAGTGCCAACAACCTGATTTCTTTTTAGAATAGGATTTAATTGCAGTACGTGACATTGGAAGCCTACAGCCCATGTGGCCGAGCCCCGTCACGTCAATCTACAATCAATCTGCCTGACACGCTGACACTGACAGTCTGCTCGGTGCCGGATCTTAGAAGCAAGTGGTATATTTTGCAACTCAAAGCTTTCCATCATTTAGAATAAGCATTCAGTTTTGACAGGTTGAACAAATAGTGATGATCATGACAACGGCATGCACATACCGGTATCTCAGATGTAAGACTGAACAGGTTGGTGGGGGGCCTTCCCATTTGTTGAAAGAGAGGAATGTTCTGAGAAACATGTCGAGAATAAATAAGCATGCAGTTGCTGTATCTGAAGAATAATGCCTACTTGAAGATGTGAATGGATTTTGATTCATTATCACTGAAATACTGCAAGGCTGGAACAAACGATTGGCTTCTTTCCACGCGGAACTAATGCAAACATGATTGCACTGGGAGATGTGATAGATTCTATTATCATCCACCGCGTCATTACCAGACCAATTGGCTACATCAAGCAATCCACGACAATCCGCACTTCCACCCTTATCACAAGACCTGTGTATTCAATGTCCAGTTGATGCAGCCATGCAAACACACAGTTACCACATAAACCGATGCAAACTGCGAGTTGGGACATCAAAAATTTAGTTGATTTGGGATATTTGGATTTTTCCAGTCCGCGATCCCAAGGCACCCTTGTGGATACCATCAGAGATCTCACTTTGGCTGATGCTTAGTGAAATGTTCTAATCCCCTGAAGAGGGATTTTTTAGAACTAAGCCTTAGTGTAACTCATTATTTCGGGGCAGGAAACACAGAATCACTGACTTTGATTCTTGCGTTCCTGAAAGTGACCTTCAACGTGGAGAAATGCGGCCCATGCTCTGAGTTTGGTATTGTGATCAAATATCATAATTACATGATACATCCGGAGCTCGCAAGCTCCACATGCCCTAGTATCTGTCAAATCCTATGATCATCAGTAATGTCATCACAAGCTCCGCACTAAAGATTGGCCCCTGGTAGCTGTCAAATCAGATGATCATCAGTAGCTGTTCTGACAGTATATACGTTTTTCCAACTCATGTGGGCATCATCCTGTCTATAAAAGTCATAGTTGTTTTGTTCTTCTTCCCAATTTACTTTGCTGCTGCAATGTCAATTATTCAATCATTCGGTGCTCCCTTACCCACGCATATGCCTGATTATCTCACTATCCCGCAATTTATCCTCGACAAAAGTCCAATTGAGTTCCTCAATCGTACTTCGGAAGATACTGCCAGGTTTTATGCGGCTGGGACCACTTGCATGATGATAGAAGAGGAGACCGGGCAGCATATCACCTTGCCTCAGGTTTAATGCTTGATGCTCAATGCTCCAGTCGTACCTTGCTGACAATAAAATATATTAGATGAAAGAAAGGGCGAATGCATTGGCCAGAGGCTTGAAATCAAGATATGGTCTACGTGAGCAGTAATAACTCACTATATAGCTGAATGTGACTGATAATATTGTCAGGTGAAAATGATATTGGTGTGTGGGCTTTTCCTGATAGTGAAATAGCTCTTCTGATTGTTCTTTTCGTCATTTACCAACAATTTTCAGCTTCTATATTCAGTCCCAACCATATAGGTAATGAGTCATTGCAAGGTCCAAATTCCAACGCATTTACATAGAAGATAGACTATGCAATATGTGTCTGGGCCACACATCGTTTGGGAGGAATTATATCGTAGGTCGAGCTCCTTTTAAGCTGCTCCTCGTATAGCTGACACATTATGTAGACCTATGAGCTCAACACTGACTACCTCAGAGCTAGGTAGATCATTTTCAGCACTTTCACTGATATATAATATACTGGCTTATAAATATAATCCCAGAATATCAACTCAAACTCATCCATTGCAACATGATGTTCGTCCATTCGAGTTGTTTAACTGTAGCTCTTGAAGCCATCACCAAAAGTGGAGGAGTGGGACTAACAGTCGTTGTTATTGACTCCCCAATAAATTCGAAGTTGATGACAGTTGACAACTTGGTGGATATTGGCCAGAAAATGCCACCATATAAAGATTTGTCTTTAGTTCCAGGAGAGGCCAGGAAGAAAATCGCATTTTTGTGTTTCTCATCTGGAACAACAGGACTGCCTAAGGTTTTTATTCAATCAAGAATTCATAAATGCATAAAATACTGACCTGATGGGCATGAAGGCAGTAATGATATCTCACTTCAATGTTATTTGCAACATCATTCAGGCTGCAACTTTCAACCACCTCTATGACTCTTCAATCAAGTGGGAAGAGCAACGCTTCAGAGCTGGGGATGTTTCGTCGCTAGGTTAGTATGTAAAAACCTAAAAAGCAAGCCTGTGATAACCATTAATTTAGTGCTCCCTCTTTACCATATATATGGTCTGGTAATGAATGTAATTTCTATCTTTCAGTGTAAAATTCTTGGCATTCAGGTCTCATTTTCATCAAGTTGCATTATGTGTTATTTGCAGGAGTATGTGTCCTATGAAAGAAAACATTGAAACAAGCAAAGAGCCTCATCCTTCCATAGATGAACTTGGTAATCTCTGGAAAGTTTGACTTCACAAAAATGCTCAAAAGCATCAAGGATTACAGAATCTCCCATCTGTGGTGTGTTTCAATATCCAAATTCTCTTTGTCAGCTAAAAGTCTGTTAATTAGGATTGTGCCTCCCCAGGCAGTTCTTTTCTGTAAGGTCATACATTAACCACTATAGATTTTTGAACACAATACTTAATTTTTTCCAGCATGCCGCAGTTAAATCGGCGGACTTGTCAAGCATTCGATGCTGCCTCGTTGGTGCCGCGCCTGTAACAGCAGACCTATCCCGGCAATTACTTGCAGTTCTCCCGGGAATTCATTTTGGGCAAGGTTATGGTATGTATGCATATTTCATGAGATTCACAGTTAATTTCAAACCAACACTCTCGATAAGGCATGACAGAAAGCTCACCTACCATTACAATGGTGACTCTTGGTATTCACATGGTTGACAACAGCTTAAACTGAACAAATATGAATTATGAATTAGTTTCCCCTCTCCCAAAACGTGGGAACACTAGGTAGCGCTGGGCACTTTGTTTCAGGGACTATGGCCAAGATAGTAACAGCGGATGGCAAGCTTGCTGCGTATGGGGAAGCTGGGGAGCTTTTTGTGAAGGGCGGCCAAGTTTCACTAGGGTATTACAACAATTTGCAAGAGTGAGCATGCTGTGTATTATTCTCCATTCAACTCTAATAATATGGTACTTTCTAGAACACAAGATACATTTATAGATGGGTGATCCAGAACAGCTTTATACAAGCTTCTTATTCAATGATTTGAGCTAATTATTCAGATGGCTTAAGACTGGGGATGTGGCAATTGTTCATTCCAATGGCGATGTTTTTGTCATTGACCGGATCAAGGTATTGAAATTCTCAATAAAACTTGGTTTCATGTTCATGACAATATGGCATGTTGCAGGAATTGATCAAAGTTAAAGGCTTGCAGGTTGCCCCCGCTGAGCTGGAGGGCCATCTCTTAGTTCATCCCGATATAGCAGATGCTGCTGTCATTGGGGTTCCAGATGAATACACTGGACAATTACCTAGAGCTTATGTTGTCCTTCAACCTGAACAAGCAAGCGCTATCAAACATGATCCTAGATGTGCGGAAGAAATTCGGACCCGGATTTTTGAGGTGAATTTTTGTTCACATGCATAAAATATAGGGTAATGTTCAATTCCACAGCATGTATCAACCGCCTTGGCAAAACACAAGTGGCTCAAAGGTGGAATAGTTTTCGTGGATGCTATACCTAAGAGTTCTAGTGGTAAAATATTGCACCGACTGCTCAATGATGAACTAGTGATCACTGTAGGGAAGATAGGGACAAAACTCTAATTATATTCATTCATTTGACAAAATTAATCATGTGGACTAAAAATAGTTAGCATGTCACCGATATGGATGACACTTCTTCAGTTACTGGCATTTGAGAAAGGATATAGTGATGTTCAAATTTGAGTAGCACTTGTTGTCAAAGGCACCTGTTTGCTTACGGATTGTCACCTTGTCTTAACACAGTCACTTTTGATGTCACACTTTTCTTAAGAATACCCCGTTGTATGCTGCATGAACAAGTGCAACACACATATATAATGTGCATAATTTCAAGAGAAACACTGAAACTGTGGTTCGAGTAGAGGTATCTGCTTTCTTGGACTCTTCTAACTCAGACTTAAATTCCTCATCTAATTCCACACTCGGCTCCTCATCTTCTTCATCCTTGAGTTTGATATTTTCTATAGTTGCAGATTCTTTGCGGAGTATAACTAAGAATCTGCAACAGCTCTTCATTGATATCTGCCTGTTCCAGTGCCTTGAGAGTGGTGAAATTCAACATTCATCTTCTTCTCAAGGAGCTCTGGTTCTTTTTGTACCAAAGAAAGATGGAAAGTTATGACTTGACATAGACTTTTGCAGACTTAACAAGATTACCAAGCAAGAATACTATCCACTTCCTCTTATTTCAGATCTATTGGATCTGAAGAAAGCTAAATATTACACTAAACTCAACCTTGCTCATGCATACCACTTAGTCTGAATCACAGAAGGAGACAAACAGAAAACCATAATCTATACCTGGTGGGGTTCCTTTGAATAGAAAGTCATGTCTCTCAGTGTTATATCTGTGCAAAGCTAAGTCCTTACAAAGCTTCATGATTGTTTTCATACTGTCACGAAATGTTCTTTTTCATTATTCATTTCCTTTTCTTTTATTTACTTACCTAATCACTAAAGCGCTTACACCAGCGCTCATTATATTTTCATTTTCATCTAGATTACATGCGTCAACCTTATTGTTCTCACGTTGTCATTTCACCCATGTGTGACTCTCTCGTGCCTGTCAGCTCATTGACAGGATGACGTCATTATTGTTCCGCCTCCATGCTTCTTTTATATTGCCTTATTGTTTACTCACTGAATACCTACAGCTTTACTTATGGATATGGGTGACTCTTATTGTAGATCCTCACGGTTATGGCGCTAGACGATTCTCACAGTTTCATATCCCATTTGTATATAAGACTTAGTATTTTGTGGTTACATTCCTTAGCTCTATTCTCGTCTATTCTCCTCGGTAGCTAGACTTGTATTGGGTTGTTTTATCCATCCTCATTTGCTTTTCACCCTCTTGCTCATCATCTATTGTGTGATGCCTGGTTGTCTCTTGTGAGAGCTAGTGAGTCACTGACACATACCTCAGATATATTGCTTACATCTCTTTACCACTATGTATTTCCTTCATGAAGGATTTCCAATGATATGCTGATTTGGGGGTGAATGTGAAATGCAGGTGTAGAAATACTAACACCAACACCAACACACACACACACACACACACAACTAAGTCAAACACTAAGTTAAGAGGATATAAGTGATATACCTAAGTCACAGAATGGATCACGAAGCTTCATGAAGACTTAGCTTTGCACAGATATAACAGTATCCCCCTCTTAGGCTTTTGCCCTCGAAAGCCTACTCGATCTTCAACAAATGAAGAATCTAAAAATAACAAAATGGAAAAGTAAAAAGAAAAAAGAAAAAATTCAAATGTCACGCAATTTATGATTGAGGTGAACAAAAATTTTTGAAGTTGAACCTGCCCTTAATGAAGAACCCGTATAAAATGAAGTGTTTTTCTTGGTTTTTTCTAAGTCCCCATCTCTTCTCAAATGTCATTCACCATCACTGCCACTGAAACTACCTGTTACGATCATGTGCACTGGTTGTATACATCGCACGTAGCGCTCTGCACCGATGCAGCATTCGACTTGCACGCTCCTAACACTACCCAACAACAATGAGCAAGACTCATTTGTGAACAGGCAGAGCATGCCCACCTTTGTCAACTCGAGATCGATGTGCAGGAAGCAGCCTTCAAAGAAGAGTTTCTGAGGTTGGAGGAGGAAGCTGCTTGCGAGGCTGAGCGCGAGGCAGAAGAGAGGAGAGTAGAGGAGAAAAAAACTCAAGGAAGAAAAGAAGGCAATGAAGAAGAGGGAAGAAGAGCGGCTTGTCAAGGAGAGCATTGCAAAGGCAAAGGCTGATGCATTGAAGAAGTTGGCAGAGGAGGAAGAAGCAAGAATTAGATGAAGAGCACAAGCTCTGAAGGAGTTGCAAGAATGTTGGGAGCATGCAGCTCAAGCTGCATCACAAAGGACAAGCAACCCAATGATGGGACAGCCTTTGGGCTCTAAAGCTAAAGTGTACAAGTCAGCTTCCATGGTTCATGATACCCCGGAAGTAGAATTAAGGGTGTTGAAAAGGAAATGCAATGTTCCTCAGGTGAGTGAATTCATTTGTGATGAAAATTGGTTATTAACAACTTGTTATAGACTGCTGGAGCCCCTGACCCTGACAACAATCCAACTCTGGGAGACAATGACAATGAAGATGATGATGACACCCCTCCCCCCACTCCCTGTCAGCAACTCGCTAGCTCTCACAAGAGACAACCAGGCACCACACAATAATCAATGAGCAAGAGGATGAGAAAACAATGAGGATGAATAAAACAACCCAACTACAGGTCTAGCTACCAAGGAGTATAGACGAGAATAGAGCTAAAGACTATAACTACAAAATACTGAGTCTTATATACTAATGGGATATGAAGCCGTGAGAGATGTCTTGCACTGTAACCATGAGGATCTACAATAAGAGTCACTTGTATCCATAAGTAAAGCTGTAGGTATTCGGTGAGTAAACAATAAGGCAATATAAAAGGAAGCATGGAGGCGGAACAATAATGATGTCGTCCTGTCAATGAGTTGACAGGCACGAGAGAGTCGCACATGGATGAAATGACAACACGAGAACAATAAGGTTGGCGTGTGTAGTCTAGATGATAATGAGAATATAACAAGCACTGGTGTAAGTGCTTCAGTGATTAGGTAAGTAAACAAAAGAAAAGGAAAAGAATAATAAAAGAAATGAATAATGAAAAAGAACATTTCGTGACACTCCCTTGCATAACCGCAAAGCTTGTCTTTGTTGTGTTATGCAAGGTAATACTTTGAATTGTATTGCACAACCTGGGAAGCCCTGCACTCAGGCATGCCTTAGTTGTCATCAACAACAACAATGGTGCAGCTGGTCAGAGGAAAATGCCACCTGAAGGTCAAGAAGATGTCATGAAACGATCTTTTTCCATTATTCTTTTCCTTTTCTTTTATTTACTTACCTAATCACCAAAGCGCTTACACTAGCGCTTATTATATTTTCATTATCATTTAGGTTACACGCGTCAACCTTATTGTTCTCGCGTTGTCGTTTCACTTAGGCGCGACTCTCTCGTGCCTGTCAGTTCATTGACAGGATGACGTCATTATCGTTCCGCTTCCATGCTTCTTTTTATATTGCCTTATTGTTTACTCACCTAATACCTACAGCTTTACTTATGGATACGAGCGACTCTTATTGTAGATCCTCACGGTTACGGCGCGAGACGTCTCTCACGGCTTCATATCCCAATAGTATATAAGACTTAGTATTTTGTAGTTATATTCCTTAGCTCTATTCTCGTCTATTCTCCTCGGTAGCTAGACTTGTAGTTGGGTTGTTTTATCCATCCGCTTTTTGCTCTTTCATCCTCCTGCTCATCGTCTATCGTGTGACGCCTGGTTGTCTCTTGTGAGAGCTAGCGAGTCGCTGACAGAAGAAAGAGGGTGAGGGTCAATGACGAATTGTATCAGGGTCCCACAAAGTGCATTGCAGAGAGAAGAATGGCAGGAGTGGAATTCAGAGAGAAGTTGGATCTGCTCATGGAGCAGAATCAGGAGATGAAGCAGCAGTTGGGAGAGCTTCTGGGGTTTGCAATGGAAGAGGTTGTTCATCTAATCAAGCAACGGCCCAGAGAAGAGGAAAGTATAGAAGAAGATGAAGAAGATAACGAGGAAGAAGAGGAAGAATATGAAGATGAAGAGGAGAGGAGAAAACAAATAATTCACAAAGGAAAAAAATGGGCAGAATAGATTCTGTAAAGGAATTAATCAGTAGTAAGGACTTGTAAATAATAATTTTGTAATTAATAGTTGTTTTGTTTTTTTATTGTTTTTTATTTTATTTTTTGTTGTCATTTTTTGTTTTGTTTTGTTTTAATATAAGTAGTTTTGTTGCTTTTTTGGTTGTTTTGAGAATCGTAAGGTAATAGTGAGATCACATGGGTTTTTTGTGAAGATTTTTGTTTGAATGGGGTAATGAGTGAAGTTTGTTCCATCAGGAAAGAATTGCAAACAATTTGTCGAACAAAGGGAAATTGTGAGAAATCAAGTTAGTTCTGCAAGGTATAGATCACAAAGCTCTTTGGTGTAGGAAATGGGAAATTAGTGAGTAATGAATTAGATAGAAACAAAATGGAATGTTGATAGATCACAATTGTTTTGCGAGGAATAGTTCATGAAGAAGTTTACTAAGTAATGGAAAGATTAGTATATACAAGAAATGAATAGGAAAGGAATGGTTGAGGGATCATGATGGTCCAGGTTTGTGAGGGTAATGAAGATGGAAAGCTGGAACCAGCTTGTCCATGTGAATTTTGTTTGCAGTGACCCAGGAAAACTCTTTGTCTGTACCTCTGTATCCTGCCCACTGTATGTAATAATGTAGTGGACATTTTTTGTATCGACAATCCAATTTCGAGTCTAAGACTTCTGTGATGTTGTATTCTTCTTTGCCATCAACTTCCACTGGAGGTGGGGGAGTTTGTTCACAATTAGGAATTGAGTTTGGAGTATAGGGTCCGAGTTGGGATATGTGAAAAATGAGATGAATACAACTAAGATAGGAGGGAAGTTGTAATTTGTACAAGAGAGTTCCTACATGCTTGAGAACTTTGAAAGGTCTGAGATACTTCTCAGAGAACTTTGTGGTAGGCCAAGTGGTTTTTATGTGCTTCACTAGCACAAATACCTGTGAATCAATAGGAAACTCTGGGTGAGTAATACATTTCTGTCCACTTGCTCTTTGTATTGAGCTTGCGTGTTAGTAATTTCTTTGTGGAGGAAAGAATGAAGCTCATCTAAATTCATTGTGAAGTCAATTGCACAATCAGAATGGATGTTGATTTCAGGTTTCACTGTAATGTTAGGGTGATAACCTTTATTCATGAAGGACAGAGTTGTTATATCTATGCAAAGCTAAGTCCTTACGAAGCTTTACGATCCCTTCCGCTACTTAGGTATATCATTTATATCTTTTTATCACTATGCAATTACTTTGCGAAGGATTTCCGATGCAAAGCATTCCCTCGTTATCTTTTCTCATCCTTATCAGATCCATACTATTCCTTTATATCCTTTCTTTTGTTCTTTACTTACGAGCTAACCCATTCAGGTTTGGCATTGCTTCATGATCCTGAATTACCTATAGCATAAAGCTATGGTATTGAATAGGTAGTTCTTTAGTTTAAATATCAACCTTGTGTCAGTGACTCGCTAGCTCTCACAAGAGACAACCAGGCATCACACGATGAACAATGAGCAAGAGGATGGAAAAGCAATGAGGATGAATAAAACAACCCAACACAGGTCTAGCTACTGAGGAGTATAGACAAGAATAGAGCTAAGGAATATAACTACGAAATACTAAGTCTTATATACTAATGGGATATGAAGCCGTGAGAGATGTCTCATGCCGTAACCATGAGGATCTACAATAAGAGTCACTTGTATCCATAAGTAAAGCTGTAGGTATTAGGTGGGTAAACAATAAGGCAATATAAAAGGAAGCATGGAAGCGGAACAATAATGATGTCATCCTGTCAATGAGCTGACAGGCACGAGAGAGTCACGCCTAAGTGAAACGACAATGCGAGAACAATAAGGCTGATGCATATGACCTAAATGGAAATGAAAATATAATAAGCGCTAGTGTAAGCGCTTTGGTGATTAGGTAAGTAAATAAAAGAAAAGGAAAAGAATAATAAAAGAAAAGAATAATGAAAAAGAATGTTTCATGACACCTTGATAGCACTTTGATAGTGATACCAATTAATCATCTATCCATATCATCGTTTTAACATCCCTACTGTCAGTACATTCAGCAAAGGACATTGCAAACGGAACACATTCATCTTTCTTCTCTATCGGACATGCGAAGTGTTGAGGACTCTACTAATAGTGGAGTCAAGGTCTGACTACATAGTCTTAGGATCGTCTTACCTCATGAAGTATTTCTCTTCGCTGTTTCCCATGATCAACCCTGTGACCCTTTTCCAATGATCCATTAGTGCACAATCATAACAGGAGTAATACCAGTGGAAGCATTAGGAGCATTGTTGTATGCAAATTCCGCAATAGGCAGAAGCTTTGCCCAATTGTCCTGTTGATATGTGGAATACATATGGATGTATTGTTCCAGATTCTGGTTAACTCGTTCCATTTGTCCATCCCCTTCAGCATGATATCTGGAGGTAAAATGTAGTTTGATCGAGAGAGCCCCATGTCATGAAACAATCTTTTTACTATTCTTTTCCTTTTCTTTTATTTGCTTACCTAATCACTAAAGCGCTTACACAAGTGCTTGTTGTGTTTTCATTTCCATCTAGATTACATGCATCAACCTTATTGTTCTCGCGTTGTTGTTTCACTTAGGCACAACTCTCTCGTGTCTGTCAGCTCATTGACAGGACGTCATCACTATTGTCCCGCCATTGTGTTTATTTTGTATTGCCTTATTGTTTACTCACTGAATACCTACAGCTTTACTTATGGATATGGGTGACTCTTATTGTAGATCCTCACGGTTATGGCACTAGACAATTCTCACGGCCTCATATCCCATTTGTATATAAGACTCAGTATTTTGTAGTTATAGTCTTTAGCTCTATTCTCATCTATTCTCCTCAGTAGCTAGACTTGTATTGGGTTGTTTTATCCATCCTCATTTGCTTTTTTGCCCTCTTGCTCATTGTCTATCATGTGACACCTGGTTGTCTCTTGTGAGAGCTAGTGAGTCACTGACACCTTACTTAAAGTGCACAAGAAAGCCGAAACAAATTCTGAGCCATGATCAGAAGTGACATGGCTAGGAACTCCATGTTTCAAGAAAACATGATGGATGAATAATTCTGCAAGTTCTTTGGACATTATCTTGTTGTGTGTCGCAATGAAAATGCCTTGTTTTGATGCTCGGTCCATGATTACCAAAATAGCTGTATGCCTGTTAGAATTGGGTAATTGTTTGATGAAGTCCATCAAGATAGAATCCCAAGGTCAAATGGGACCCAGAAGTGGTTTAAGTAGACCATAAGGCCAATGTTGACAAGGTTTGTTGCATCTGCAAACCATACACAAATTAATATAATTGCAAATGAATCCGCAAACCTTTGACCAAGTATATTGTTGTCAAATGGCATCTACAGTCCGTTTCTGACCAAAATGACCCAAGAGAGGGTGGTCATAAAAATAACATAGGATTTGAAGGCGTAAATTGGAAGTGTTTGAAACATAAATGTGATTGTCAAGCCATAACAGTCTGTCAGAGTCTATGGTCCAACGAGTGTTCAAACCATCCTTCACGAACTGCAATCCCGCAGTTGATTCTGGATCCAGTTTGATTGAATTGCAAATAGCAGAATGAAGTGCCTCAATATCCATAACAATGGAGGCATGAAGAGCCGGTCTTTCTAGGAACATAGCTCAAAGAGAAGTAGTTAGTTGTTCATTAGTAAAGATAGGTCTGAAGTTCTGTGGGTTAACTTGCGCATAGCCAATATCCCTGTTAAGGCTGTGCACTGGAAGGAAATAGATCAAGGTTCCGGAGCTCTGTTCAAAGCTTCGGAGTCTGGAAACTATAGTAACGGCAAAACGAAGTAATGGAAAGGCTACACTGGCCTTGGGAAGTGATGGGACTTTAGCGAAGCTTTCAGCAACGCTCCCTACATGTTATCTGGGTGTCCCTGCGAAGTGCGAAGAAGAATGAAGTTCCGGAGTGTCGGAAGTATCCGATTGATTGATCCGGACGTGATTAAGTGTAATAGAGAAGGAGTATAGAAGGTAACTTTTATTTCAAGCTGGGGAACCAAACTAATCAAGTTGACCTAAGTACTAAACTGCTGTTATGATTGTGCACAAAGGGATCGTCGGAATGATTGCGGGAAAATATGAAGTAAAATACTTCGCGAGGTAAAACAATCCTAGACAAAGTAGTCGGACCTTGACTCCACTATTAGTAGAGTCCTCGACACTTCGCGTGTTCACAAGAGAAGAAAAGTAAATGTGTTCCATTCGCAATGATTGTCGCGGAATGTACTGACAATGAGGATGTTAAAACAATGATAAAGATAGATGATTATTTGGTATCACTATCGAAGTGCTATCAAGGTTGATATTTAAACTAAGGAACTACCTATTCGATACCGTAGCTTTATACTAAAGGTAAGTCAGGATTGCAAAGCGATGCCATGCCCGAATTGGCTAGCTCGTAAGTACAGAACAAAGGAAGGGATATAAAAGGGATAGTGTAAATCTGATAAGAATGATAAGAGATAAAGAGTAATTGCTTCGCATTGGAAATCCTTCACGAAGTAATTGTGTAGTTGTAAAAGGATATAAGTAATATCTAAGTAGCGGAATGGATCGTGAAGCTTCGTAAAGACTTAGCTTGCATAGATATAACAGTATCCCCCTCTTAGGCTTTCACCCTCGAAAGCTTATGCAATTGTTAATGATTGACGAATCTAAAATTAGATAGAATGGAAAAGTAAAAAAGAAAAATAAAATTTCAAAGTGCCACGCGAGTTATGATTGAGGTAAACGAAAAATTTAGAGTCGAACCTGCCCTCAACGAATGAACGCATATAAAATGCGAGGAATTTCTGTTTTTTCCCAAGTCCTCATCACTCTACAATGTCTTTTACCATCACAGCCACCAAAACCATGCAGGAACAACGAGTGCGCCTCGTTCATGAACAGGCGGAATGAGCCCGCCTTCGTCAACTCGAAATCGATGCAAAGGAGGCTGCTTTCGAGGAGGAGATGGTGAGGTTGGAGGAAGAAGCTGCTCGTGAGGCAGAACGCGAGGCAGAGGAGAAAAGACTCAAGGAAGAGAGAAGGCTTGAGGAGGAGAAACAGGCCGCAAAGAAGCGGGAAGAAGAGATACTCGTCAGGGAGAGTATCGTGAAGGCGAAAGCTGACGCTTTGAAGAAGTTGGCTGAAGAAGAAGCCAACCGGGATCATTGTAGGGCTCAAGCCTTGACCAAGTTACAAGAATGTCGAGAGCATTGATATGCTGACTTGAGGCTGAGGGCAAAATGCAGGTGTAGCAATACACACACCAACACCAACCACACACACACACACACACACACAAGTCCAACACTAAGTTCAAAAGGGGTGTATAAAAGATATATGTAACTTAATTGTGTGAAGCTAACTCTGCCTAATAGAGTAGGGGTTTCTGTAACAGACTTTCTTTCACAAGTTCTGTAAAACTTGAACTTGTTATGACTAACTGATTCTTCAATTGGACTTTGACTGGCTGACTTTACTGAGCTATGCTTTGCCTAACTCCTGCTTTCTTTTGCTTTTTCAAGTCAACAAGTACACACTCTTTCTGAGTTATCAATTCTTTCTGACTTCAGTCTTCTATTCTGTGCTTTGTCTGATTCTGACTAAGTGTCTAAATCTGACTTCTCTATGCTGGAAGCAAACTCCCTTCAAGTAGGACTAGCAATCACTACCAAAGTGGGGGAGGAAGAAAGCTTCCTCCTTCTGGCTCTGGCCTGTCCTATTTATGTCCCTGAGGAAAGGTCTGGACCTTGGGCAGTGCTGAGGGATTTATTCCTTTGCACATGGTTACTACTCCCTTGGTCCGGGACACCATATGCTTTTCCTGTGCTACCACATGCTTCTTTGAGCTGTTATTGCTTTTATCCTAATCATTCTAGTCTTCCTGAATGGGCCTGCAGATAACTTGGCAATTCTTTCTATTGACAGTACTATTCCCAGATCTTACTTTTAGGATAGTTGATTCACACACAGGATGGGGTTTTAGTGTTTTTATAGTCATTTTTAGACACTGTGCCTGATCAATGAGCATCGGCTTTGATTCATCATTGATCTGGAGCTGGACATTATGACTATTACACAATGTACAGGGGTTCCCGATGTAGAGTTGTTTACTGGGCTATGCACAAAATCCAAAAGTTTCAGATTTTTATGCACAGCCCATTCTAAGGCTTATCAGCGTGCAGCTCGTGCTGCATCGCAAAGAACTGGGACCGTGATGAGCTCGCGGGAGCCTTCGGGCTCAAAGCAAAAAGTTTACAAGTCGGCCTCCATGGTTCGTGATACCCCGGATGTCGAGATACAGGTTTTGAAAAGGAAACGGTCAGTTCCTCAGGTAAGTAATTTGGTTTCTTCGCAATGTGTCTTACTGATTAAGACAAACACAGGTTGGTTCAGCTCCGGACCCCGATGATGGAGATGACAATGGTAACGACGACAATGACAACGATGAAGATGATGATGAGGACGACGATGAAGGCAACATTCCTCCCCCCACGCCTTCGCATAATCGCGAAGGGTGTGTTCGTTGTGTTTCCCAAGGGAACACTTCGAACTGCATCACGCAACCCGGAAAGCCCCGGACTCAGGCCTGCCTGGCCTGTCACCTCCAACGACAGAGGTGTAGCTGGGCAGGGGATGATGCAGCCCGGAGATCCAGGAAGAAGAAGCCGAGGGTTGATGAAGATGGTTTGTATGAGGGTCCCGCAAGGCACGTAGCAGAAAGGAGTCTTGGAGGTGCTGAGTGGGGAGTAAAGTTAGATCTGCTCGTGGAGCAGAATGAAGCCCTGAAGAGGCAGATGGGTACTCTCCTCGGGTTCGCAAGTGGAGCAGCCTTCGCAATGGAAGAACTGGTTTGTATTGTGCAGCAACAACCTGGCAACTGTCATGAAGTGAGCCCACCCCCTATCATTTTCCTTTCTTTACGATACACCATCCAAGCCCTCCTACCTACAATAATCATTCCGGAACATTCCATTCCATTCTATTAGTTCCATTCCTTGTGCCGGAGCTATACAGTATTACCTCATAGTTCCCACGCTCCACCTTGTATATATAAGCCAGCCCCCACAACCTGGTCCCTTATCTTGACCTCTTTGTCGTTGGGACCAGGTATGTCTTGAACTTACTTACTTGTATTTATTATCAATATAACTTTGTCGTTGGGACCAGTGTCCGCTTTCGCCTAAGTCTCCGCTCCGCTCCGCCACCGTCGTCACCTCTTTGTGACATTAGGTCAAGATCCCTTACTGCACTGATAGCCTACCGATTAGGTTATCCTTGCAGGCTCCGCTTCCACCACGTCTACAGACACCTCCGCACCAAGCCTGCCCGCCCAAGCTATCGACTGTTCTGCCTACCCACACGCTTTTGATACTAAAGACCAAACCCACATCCACCGCAGCAAAAGCAGCTCCTGGGCTGATTGCAGTTCTCAACCCTGTCCAAACGCTGCTGCCAACTCCATCAGTGAAGAGGAGAACCTTTCCGACGGTACCGTGATCACACCCATCCTTATCCCTACTCCCACTGCACCCCCATCCATTATGTCGACCTCTGAAGTCAACACAAACCAGCTCATGGCACAGCTCATCGAGCAGGTGGCCCAGCTCACGGCCAACCTCCACAAAGCCTCAGCCAAGTCCAGTATGAATAAACCTGAGCTCTTCAAAGGCTCTAGTAGTGCAGAAGCACGTCGCTTCATTGCTCAGTATCAAAGCTGGGCAATGGAACAACCAGATCTGAGTAGCAACGAAGGGAAGCTGATCAAGGCAGCGCTAGGATTCTTCTCAGGCAAGGCTGCTGACTGGGCCACACCATACCTCCTAGAATTCAGCCATAACCAACAACCTTTCAATGGACGATGGGAAGACTTCAAAACAGCCTTCACCCTCCGATTTGAATCCATTGATGCAGGTATGGAGGCCCGGAATGCAATCCAGCATCTCAGGCAGGCAAAAGGTCAAACGGTAGCGGAATTTGCACAGAATTTCAAGGACATTGGTGATCGGACCGGGCTTTCAGACGTCGACCTGCGAGAACGCTTCCATAGCGGCCTCAACCCAGAGATCCGACAAAATCTCATTGTGGTCAATATAGCCCAGGGACTGGCTCCCACCCTGGAGGAGGCTATCAGGCGAGCAATTTCAGTGGATGTGTTCCTGCACGATCCCACCATGACAGGTCGCAACCCAGGCACCTCCCATATCTCCTCCCCCCCTGCCAACTCCCATGCTATGGATGTCGATGCCACACACACTAGTGGTAACAGCAGAGAAAGCTTCGTGGCCCAGATGAGAGGAAGGTGTTATGGGTGTGGCTCGCAGAGTCACGAAAAGAGGAACTGCTCATACAAGGAGACAGTTTGCCGCTACTGTGGACGACGAGGCCACCTAGAATCAGTCTGCCAAGACAAGTTCATGGGTCTAGAACGTGGCCGGGGTAAGCGCCAACAACCCCGCCGTCAACAAGTCTCTGCTTCTGCTTCGACACCGTTCACCCTCTTCCCCAATGAACCTGTCCAAATTGCCGCGTCCATTCCAGCTCCCACTGCTCCGTCTCCACTTACGCCTGACCTCTCCACCCAGATTGCCCAGCTCCAGGAGCTCCTTAACAGAGCCAATGCCATGGCCCCAGCACCAGGTTCTCAGGAGGGTTTTTAAAGCGGGTGCCCGTCTCGGCTGCATCGAGAGTACCCGTAAACCAGTTCGCTATACATTCCACATCTGCGTATGATTCTCTCCCATCTTGTAAAATATCTACTATTTCGGAATTGAACTCCAATTCATCTCACTTCCGAATTAACGCAAAACTAAGAGGAAGAAATCACAGTATAGCAACTGCAGCCATGGTTGATTCTGGAGCCACTGCTCTATTTTTGAACCAAGAGTTTGTCACCCGTCACCGTGTAAGGACCTTCCCACTCAGGAAACCCATTGGCGTCTTTAACATTGATGGGTCTGCTAACCGAGCAGGGCAGATCACACACTTTGCACGCCTAGCCCTGACTGTTGATAACCAAGAACGGTGGACAGACTTGCTAGTAACCAATCTGGGAGGCGAAGACCTAATCTTAGGACTCCCCTGGCTACGTAAGGCCAATCCAGATATTGACTGGGAGAAAGGACGACTCACAGTCAGATCCCAACAAACAACGATAGAGGAGGTGGAAGAGCAAGACACGGCGGAGGAAATTGAAACTGTGATCACCCCTGAACCACCACTTGACACACTGGATGAGGAGACAGAAGAGTCGCCCATACACCGCATTCGAGCAAACCGACGAACCCGACGTGCATGGGTGAAGTCAGGAATCTTACACGAACAAACCGATGAAGTCTGGTGTGCTGCAGGGTTCACCTACTCCCAACAGCTAGCGGAACAAGCCCACAAAACAAAACCCATGAAAACCTTTGAAGAAATGGTCCCAGAACCCTACCGCGATTTCGAAAAAGTATTCTCTGAAACTGCTTCAGAGCGCCTCCCTGACCACCAACCCTGGGATCATGCTATAGAATTGATCCCAGGTGCACCGGAAACCATGCGCACAAAAGTCTATCCAATGTCATTGAATGAACAAGGTGAACTCGACCGCTTCCTGGATGACAACCTCCGAAAAGGCTACATTCGCCCCTCAAAATCGCCACTGTCTTCACCCGTCTTCTTTGTTAAGAAGAAAGATGGGAAGCTCCGCTTCGTACAGGATTACCGGAAACTCAACCAAGTAACCCTAAAGAACCGCTATCCTCTCCCACTGGTCGCTGACATTGTCAGCCGTCTACAGGGGGCACGGTACTTCACCAAATTTGACGTCAGATGGGGCTACAACAATGTCCGGATTAAGGAGGGTGATGAGTGGAAGGCCGCTTTTGCAACCAACCGAGGGTTATTTGAACCCAGTGTAATGTTCTTCGGTCTCACCAACTCGCCAGCTACCTTCCAAGCGCTCATGAATTCCATCTTTTCAGACCTAGTGGCGGCTGGTAAGGTAGCAGTCTACCTAGACGACATCCTCATCTTCAGTAACAATTTGCAAGAACACCGGCAGGTGGTGCGAGAGGTACTAAAGCGGCTAGAGAAACATGACCTCTACCTGCGACCAGAGAAATGCGAGTTTGAGGAGCTTCAGGTTGAGTATTTGGGACTAGTGATATCAGAAGGTGAAGTGCGCATGGATCCAGTAAAAGTAGCTGCAGTCCGCGACTGGCCTACCCCAAAGAATCTACGAGAACTACGGGGATTCCTAGGCTTCGCTAACTTCTACCGTCGATTCATACGGAACTTTGCCCGCATAGCACGCCCTCTGAACGACCTAACAAAAAAGGATACAGGCTTCAGTTGGGGGACACACCAACAACAAGCATTCGATACCCTAAGGGAAGCATTCATCACAGCACTGGTACTGGCACTCTGGGACCCTAATAGGCTCACACAACTTGAGGTAGATGCATCAGGCTTTGCTACGGGAGGAGCCCTAATGCAGAAACAAGACGACGGCCAGTGGCACCCAGTGGCATTTCGATCAGCCTCCATGCAACCAGCTGAACGAAACTACGAAATCTATGACCGAGAGATGCTCGCTATCATCGAAGCATTAAAGGACTGGAGAAGCTTCCTGGAAGGTTCACCACAACCGTTCGAGATTCTCACCGACCACGCAAACCTGGAATTCTGGCGTTCTGCTCAAGACCTCAGTAGACGGCAGGCGCGATGGGCACTATGGTTGTCCCGATTCGACTTCCAGCTCACTCACCGCCCGGGCAAGTCCAACACTCAGGCAGACGCTCTCTCTCGTATGGCAGCACATCAGGTTCTGGATAGCGAAGATAATCGACAACAGATTGTTCTGAAACCAGCCCATTTCATGCAAGTGGCAGCTACCTCACTACAAAACCCACTGGAGGACCGCATCCGACAGGCGTCTCAAAAGGAGGCCCAAGTACTGGAAGGACTGGAAGAGCTTAGGAGAAGCGGTCTCAAACGCTTGGCCAATGGGATAGCAGAATGGGAAGAAGACAAGGGACTAGTATACCACCGAGGAAGAGTATATGTCCCACCAGATGATGACCTCCGGAAAGAAGTACTCAAGCAATGCCACGATAACCCCTCTGCTGGCCACCCTGGACTTCACAACACCCTTGACCTCGTCAGCACCCACTTTTGGTGGCCCACCCTGCGATCCTTTGTAGAAAAATATGTTGAAGGATGCGAGACTTGTGCAAGGAAGAAGATACAGAGACACCCACGAGCAGTAACACTACCTCTAGACGTCCCAGCAGGCTTGTGGGAAGAAGTGGGAGTTGACTTGATCACACAGCTGCCCAACTCGCAAGGGTATGACGCGATTCTAGTCTGCACGGACCTTTATGGTAAACAAATCCATGCAATTCCTTGTACAACTTCAATCACAGCAGCAGGTGTGGCCGACATCTACTATCGCGAAATTTTTCGCCTCCATGGTCTTCCCCTCCGCTTTGTATCAGACCGGGGACCCCAGTTTGCAGCAAAACTCATGCGATCATTACTCTCCCGCCTAGGAATCAAATCAAACCTCACCTCAGGGTACCACCCCCAAGCAAACGGACAGACCGAACGGGCAAACCAAGAAGTCGAAAAATACCTCAGACTCTATGTGGGACGCCGCCAGGATGACTGGGCGGAGCACCTACCTATGGCAGAATTTGTGATTAACTCTCGCACCCACTCTGCACTTGGAACGTCCCCATTCGAACTCACCTATGGTTATCTGCCTCTATTTAACATTCCAGTTGGACAACGGAGTGGGATTCCGGCGGTGGATGATCGCATCCAGATACTGCGGGATGCACGACAGGATGCTGGGGCGGCGCTACACCTGGGGAAACGACGGCAAAAGGAAAACTACGAACGGGGAAAACGAAAGGCACATCAATTCCAAGTTGGAGATCAGGTCTGGCTAAGCGCAGAGGACATCAAGCTCCAACTTTCCAGTGAGAAACTTGGGGATCGACAGCTAGGACCTTACACCATTTTGCAGAAGGTTGGGCCCCTGGACTACCGTTTAGACCTCCCATTATCCCTGGACCGCATCCATCCTGTGTTCCATGTTGATAAATTGTACCCTTGGAGAGGGAACACCGTAAACGGCGAAATTGCAACACCACCGGAACCAGTATATCTAGAGGATGAAGATGAGCCGGAGTATGAAGTCGAGGACATCTTGGATAGTCGGATTAGGTGGAAGAAGCTAGAATACTTGGTAAAGTGGAAAGGCTACGATGCAGGACACAACTCATGGGAACCTGCACCAAATCTTGAACACGCCCCAGCAACTATCCGAAAATTCCACAAAAAGCACCCTCAGGCGGCAAAAGCTTGACCATTGAGGGCAATGGTCATAAGGAGGGGGGTAATGTCATGAAGTGAGCCCACCCCCTATCATTTTCCTTTCTTTACGATACACCATCCAAGCCCTCCTACCTACAATAATCATTCCGGAACATTCCATTCCATTCTATTAGTTCCATTCCTTGTGCCGGAGCTATACAGTATTACCTCATAGTTCCCACGCTCCACCTTGTATATATAAGCCAGCCCCCACAACCTGGTCCCTTATCTTGACCTCTTTGTCGTTGGGACCAGGTATGTCTTGAACTTACTTACTTGTATTTATTATCAATATAACTTTGTCGTTGGGACCAGTGTCCGCTTTCGCCTAAGTCTCCGCTCCGCTCCGCCACCGTCGTCACCTCTTTGTGACAGCAACAAAGTAGTTGAGGAAGAGAAGGAAGAGGAAGAAGAGGAAGAAGAAGAAGAAAATGAAGAAGATGATAATGAAGAAGATGAGGAGGGGAGAAAGAGGAGAAGGATTCGCGAAGGAAAACATCGTGCGACGTGATTCCCGTGAAGGGTAGCAGTTAGTTAAATGGACTTGTAAATAATTCTAAGTAGTTGTATTTTATTGGTTTTTGTTGTTTTTTGTTTGTTGTTTTTTGTATTTTTGTTTTGTTTTGATTGGGTTAATTTTATGTTAATTTGCCTTTTTTGGTGGTATTGGAGCCGTAAGGTTTTGTTGATGAGTGAGTGTTAATGGTGTAAGGAGGTAAAATTTGTTCTGCGAGGAAAGAATTGCGATCATTGTAGAAGGAAGGGAATGTGAGAGTTCGAAGTTAGCTCGTGAAGGATGGATCACGGAACTCATTGTCAATTCTTGCAACTCTTGAGTGAAAGGATGGATGTGTCGGAGAGAGGAAATTTGTTGAGTAAGTTTGGGCACAATAGCGTAAGATTGGGTCTAAAGCTTCTCGAGACTGGCCCAGGAATTGGGAACAGCCTCAAGCCTAGCTACAGGAGACTAGTGTAATAAGTACGAGTAAGAGTAAATGATAATTGATGTGTCAGGGAGGAGGGAGGGAGAATTCAATTAAACAATGCGTATTAGCTGCGAGCGATGGTGAGAGGACGAAGAGAGTCCTTGCCACGTCACAGGTCTATATACTAAGTATGAACAAAGAGAGAGAGGATCTAGGGAAAATGTGTCGGAAATGATGAGTCATCTTGTTGCGTCATAGACCCCGACCATCTTTCAATGGTCGAAACAGCGTGAAGGTTTGGAATTTTAGTAGGTAATTCAGTAAGTAGTACAGATGTTATATCTATGCAAGCTAAGTCTTTACGAAGCTTCACGATCCATTCCGCTACTTAGATATTACTTATATCCTTTTACTACTATGCAATTACTTCGCAAAGGATTTCCGACACGAAGCAATTACTCGTTATCTCTTATTATTCTTATCAGATTTACACTATCTCTTTTATATCTCTTCCTTTGTTCTTGACTATGAGCTAACCCATTCAGGCATGGCATTGCTTCACGATCCTGACTTACCTTTAGTATAAAGCTATGGTATCGAATAGGTAGTTCTTTAGTTTAAATATCAACCTTGATAGCACTTTGATAGTGATACCAAATAATCATCTATCCTTATCATTGTTTTAACATCCTCGCTGTCAGTACGTTCCGCGATAGTCATTGCAAACGGAACACGTTTATCTTTCTTCTCTTGTGGACATGCGAAGTGTCGAGGACTCTACTAATAGTGGAGTCAAGGTCCGACTACATTGTCTAGGATCGTATTACCTCACCAAGTCTTTCACTTCGTACTTCCTCACGATCATCCCGCGATCATTCCCGACGATCCCTTTGTGCACGATCATAACAATGGAATGTAATGGTGAGGAATCGCGAAGGTTTCACAAGGAGTTGTTGAACTTAGTAAAATAAAAATTAGTATTCCCAATGAATGAGATAGTAAAAATAAATGGTCATTGATCATAATGGTCCAGGTTTGTGAGGGTAATGAAGATGGAAAGCTGGAACCAGCTCATCTGCGTGAATTTCGTTCGCGGTGATACACCTGAAAACAGGCTATGCATAAAAACCCTTAATTTCCGAAACTTTGCACATGCCAGCAGGGAGTCTTTGTACCATGTCTACAGTACCTTGTGCAATACCTGCCCTGTGCAGATGTTAACCACAGATGAACTGGGAGGGTTCTCAGTGGCAAGGCCCAGTCACAGGCAGTAGATAAATGTACTAAAACCAGTTCTTTGTACATATCTTGCTTTTCCTGTTGTTCAAAGAAACAGTATGTATATTATAGAAAACTGCAACCTAACCTAGGATTGCTGAGGAGTGTAGAGAAAGTCCAAGACTGTTCAAATTATCATATATCAGTTGCTACTTGACAACATGATAGGCACAACAGGAATATATGAGGTTCTGTTTAGAAAGGTTCCAGACCAGAATTCTGACAGTTGTCATAGTAATGTTCTAGAATTGTGGAGCTATTGAGCATTCTAGAACTGCGGAGTAATTTAGGTCCCTAGATCTAGATCTCTGCCCAGGACATAAAAAGAGCTCAATCCCAAGAATGAATGGAAGCTTTCTTCCCCCCCCCCCCCCCCCACTTTTGTAGTGACTGCTAATCCTACAGAAAAGGAGAGAGTTTCAGCATAGAGAGAGAGAGAGAGAGAAACAGTTCTGAGATTCAGACAGACTTGTATAACAAAGAAAGATTGTACTTTTAACTCAGAAAGAAAGTAAAGTTATTCAGTCAAAGTCAGATTAAGGAACCAGTTAGCCATAGCAAGCCCAAGTTTTATAGAACTTGTGAAAGAAAATCTATTACAAAACTCCTACTCTACTAGACAGAGTTAGATTCAAACAATACATTTTATATCTTTTCTGCACCCCTCTGAACTTAGTGTTTGACTTAGTTTTGTGTGTGTGTGTGTTGGTGTTGGTATTTCTACACTTGCATTTTGCATTCACCCCCAAGTCAGCATATCAGCGGCAACCCAGGAAAACTCTCCGTCTGTACCTTCGTATCCTGCCCACCGGATGTAATACCATAGTGGACATTTCTTGTATCAATGATCCAATTTCAAATCTAATACCTCCGCGACGTTGTATTCCTCTTCGCCCTCGACTTCCACCGGAGGTGGAGGAGTTTGTTCGCGATGTGGAATCGAGTTCAGAGTATATGGTTTGAGTTGGGATACATGGAAAACTGGGTGGATACGACTGAGGTAGGAAGGGAGTTGTAACTTGTATGAGAGAGTTCCTATGTGCTCAAGAAGTTTGAATGGTCCGAGATACTTCTCAGAGAACTTCACAGTAGGTCGAGTGGTTTTTATGTGCTTTGCTAATACAAATACCTGTGAATCAATGGGAAAATCTGGGTGAGTAATACATTTTCTGTCCGCTTGCTCTTTGTATCGAGTTTGCGCATTAGTAATTTCTTCATGAAGGAAAGAATGAATCTCATCTAAATTCATCGCGAAGTGAATCGCGCGATCGGAACGGATGTCGATTTCAGGTTTCACTGTAATGTTAGGGTGATAACCTTTATTCACAAAGAACGGAGTAATACCAGTGGATGCATTAGGAGCATTGTTGTATGCAAATTCCGTGATAGGCAGAAGCTTTGCCCAATCGTCCTGTTGATATGCGCAATACATACAAATGTATTGTTCCAGAGTCTGGTTAACTCATTCCGTTTGTCCATCCCCCTCAGGATGGTATCCCGAGGTGAAGTGTAGTTTGATTGAGAGAGCTTCCCCTAAAGCACGAAAGAAAGCCGAAATGAATTCCGAGCCTCGATCAGAAGTGATGTGACTAGGAACTCTGTGTTTTGAGAAAACATGATGAACGAACAATTCCGCGAGCTCTTTGGACGTTATTTTGTCGTGTGTCGTGATGAATATACCTTGTTTCGAGGCTCGATCCACGATTACTAAAATAGCAGTATGTCCTTTAGAGTCTGGTAGTTGTTCAATAAAGTCCATCGATATAGAATCCCAAGGTCGGACAGGAACTGGAAGTGGTTTGAGTAGACCGTAAGGTCTATTTCAACGAGGTTTGTTGCATCTGCAAACTGTACATGAATTAATGTAATCGTGAATGAATTCGCGAACCTTTGGCCAAGTATACTGTCGTCGAATGGCTTCCAGAGTCCGATTTTGACCAAAATGACCTGAGAGTGGGTGGTCGTGAAAATAGCATAGAATTTGAAGTCGTAAATTAGCAGTGTTAGGAACATAAATGCGATCATCAAGTCGTAACAGTCCATCAGACCCTAATGTCCAACGAGTGTTTGTACCGTCCTTTGCGAACTTTAATCCCGCAATCGATTCCGGATCCAGTTTGATTGAATCACGAATAGCGGAATGAAGTGCCCCTATATCCATAACAATGGAGGCGCAAAGTGCCAGTCCTTCTAGGAATGTAGCTCAAAGGGAAGTAGTTAGTTGTTCATTAGTGAAAATGGGTCTGAAGTTATGTGGGTTGACTTGCACGTAGCCGATATCCCCCTCTTTTGGATAGACATCCCAGCATCTAGTCATTGAATCAGGTTTTTCACCTAACTTACCTGGTCTGAATCAGATCACCATATTAAATTGGTGCAGATACTCCGACCAACGAACTTGTTGTCACATAAGGATTTTCGTCGTTGAGAAGTATTCGAGATTCTTGTGGTCAGTAATGACGTCGATCAGATCTCCCAATCCCTCGAGGTAATGTTGCCAGCCCTTGAATGCTTCAAAGATCGTGAGAAGCTCCTTATCGTGTGTGTCATAGTTGAGTTCCGCAGCTTGAAAAGTCCTCGAGAGGAATGCAATGGGGTGAATTTCTCCGTCAGGTAGTAGGATCAAGAGGATCATGGCTAATGCGTAATCTGAGGCGTCTGTTTCCACGATTAGATGTCAGTTTGGTTCCCAATGTGCCAGAATAGGAGCATGAGTGAAGCTATATTTGAGCTTCTTGAAGGCTTCCTGGCAGTTGGTATTCCAGTTCCAAGGTGTATCCTTTTGTATAAGTCACGTCATCAGAACTATGATATTGCTATAATTATAAATAAAACATCGATAAAAATTAGCAAATCTGAGGAAAGACTGGACGTCTTTGACTTTCCGAAGTACCGGCCAGTCAATGATAGCTTTTACTTTGTCTTTCGACATCGTTAAGCCCTCCGGAGAAAGAATATAACCAAGATACTCTACCGTATCGATCTTTCATTCGCATTTCGCAATGTTTGCATAGAGTCGATGTTTACAAAGGCGACGGAAAACCTCGTGAACATGTTCGTGATGTAATGTCTCGTCGTCGGAGTAGATAAGTATATCGTCAAGGTAGACGATAACATAAACATCTAAAAGATCAGCAAATATGTCATTCACGAACCTTTGGAAAGCTGCTGGAGCATTAGTGAGTCCAAATGGCATAACCTTCCATTTGTAAGAACCCCAACGAGTTCTGAATGTTGTTTTCCATTCGTCGCCTTCCGCAATTCGAACTAAATGGTACATGTGAGCAAGATTGAGTTTAGTATAAATCTTAGCTTTTTTCGGAGCGTCTAGTAAGTCAGAAATGAGAGGCAAAGGATAACAATCCTTTTTCATGATGTTGTTAAGACCGCGAAAGTCTATGCAAAGTCAAAGTTTTCCATCCTTCTTCAGTACGAATAATACCGGAGCTCCGTGAGCAGAGGATGAAGGTTGAATAGCGCCTGATTTGAGGTGCTTATCGATGAAATCATGTAGAGCCTCTAATTACTTGGCAGAAAGAGGGTAAAGACGACCGATAGGTGGTTCGGCACCTTCCTCCAATTCAATCTTTAGGTCATAAGGTCGATGCTCAGGCAGCACTTCGGATTCAACTTTGTCGAAGACATCCACGAACTCCGCATAATGCTTTGGTAATGAGGAAGGATTGCTGTTGTTTGCCGAAGTTGTTGAAGCAGCTCGCGCTGTGACTTCGCTATGAACCGCACGTAAAATTAGCAGTTCACACTTGGCATTTTTGCAAGCACGGTTGAAGAGTTCTGCGTTGACAAGAGCAATGTCGATCTCTGGGTTTTCAAGTCGCGAAGCGGCCAATTGAGCCACCGAAGGATAGGAGTAGATGGGTTCATAGGGGAAAGAGTCCGATAAAGGACGAGGTGAATGGCGAGAACAAGTTCGCGAAGAGGATCGCAAAGGAACCTCTTCGGAACTAATGGTAGGCTGACCCCACGAAAGGACAGTTTCTTCCGGAACGAGTGTTCGTGGAAGTGAGGACATCAAGGGAAACTCAACTTGCTTGGTGGAGTGGAATGTAATGTTTCTCGATGCCCAATCAATCCATGGATTGTAGCGGGTCAAGAAACTGTAACCTAAAACTGCCTCACAAGAGGAATCTAGTAAAGTGACATAAAATGTCAGTAGTAGTAGCTCGCCAGAGGGAAACCGAACATTAAGAGATGTAGTCTCGGAAATTGGTTTCGGAGATAAAGAACCATCGAAAAGTCGGAGATTGATTGAAGGGATCGAAGAAGTAGGTAGAGAATGTTTATGCACAAAACAAGAATCAATAAAACAATCAGTAGAACCAGAATTGAGTAAGGAGACAAAGGAAAGCTTCGCAGAAACGTCGCGAAGTGAAAGATCTATCATAAGAGGTATAGTAAATGATCATTCATCATAGAAAAGAGTGGATGTGTTTAATTTAACTTCCCCGGTAGTACGAACCTGGTCAACGCAACTCCCGCTTCGTACTGGGGTACAGGAGTTGCGGACTATTTTTCCGATACCGAAGAGGTATTTGCCACTACTTCCTGTGTTTCCGTGGCATGTTAAGACTGTTCCGGTGAGGTTCCGTGAGGTCTAGTATGAATAGTATAGTATACAGTGTTCTGATAGTTTCCGGGTTTGAACAGTAACTACCAATCAGTAGAAAAGTGGAATGGTAAAGTCAAACAAGAACCTTAGCACCACTTTCAGTTGTGCTCCCGCTATGTTGTAGTGGTTCCGTGGATGTTTGTAGATTTAGGACATACGGAAGTCGACCGGATAAGTTCGGACAACTATCAAGTTAGACTGGAAAGCCCAGACAGAGTTATAGGGATAACCTCTCTAGATCGGAATGATCTAAGTTGATATTTAAACTGGAGAACTATCTACTGGACACTAATGCTTATATACCAGTAATCCTAATTGTTAAAGGAAGAACAATGAGTATCTGGAATAAAACAATAAGTATTGTAAAAAGTTCCCAATAATATAATTAAAAGATAATAGGGTGGGAATTAATAGTAATCATATCCGTTAACATTGGATGTCATCATATGGTCCGGTCCCAAACCGATAAGGAAAGGATAGAAATGAATTACCATTGTCGTTTCCGTAGCTTCCAGATGTTCTGTATGAGGTAGCGGAAGCATACCTGTAACATGGCACTTCCACGAGCTTCGCGAGCCTTTCGTTTCTCGCAGTCGTCAAACTTATGACTTCCCCCGCAAAATCCGCACAGCCCCAACTTCTTTTGATGTTCTGACTCCTTCGCGAGGAGCTTTCCGTCTGAGCCAAGGTTGCTTGCATATGCAGGTCGAGTCATCGCAGCACTCGTCGATGACGAGGAATTTCCACCTCCACTCAACTTACCTTTCTTCCCTGAGTTATTTGTCGAGGTCGAGGCCATGGTGGTGGTGGTTGTAGGAGTTTGTGAAGAACCTGGCGTGTTCTTCTTCGACATGTTCGATGCTTTCCCTCCCAAGGAAGCACCTGTCGATCTAGCGTCTTCTCTTTTCCGCTCTTCTTCTTGTCTCCAGTACCTATTATCTATGTGAAGTACCCCGTAACGGTATTCCGCGAGCGTCTTTGGTTCCGGAAGACAAGCCATCTCATCTTTGATATGGCTTGCCAAGCTGCATTGATAAGCCCACTTAAGGGCGTGTGAGTCCCAGTTAGTAGATGCCGCGAGGGTATTGAAACGGATATTATACTTCCATACGTTGTCGGATTCCTTCATCCTTAACGTGCCGATCTTATCTTCGGCTTCCCCCTGTGCATTGTACATACCAAAGTTGTCCTGAAGTTCCTTCACCAATGCCGCGAGAGAACTCGTCCATGCTGGCATCGTGGAGAGATTCAGATCCAGAATATCTGGTTCAAACCATTCCTTCGCGGAACCGCCGAGGTAGGACAGAGTATAATTGATTTTCTTTTGATCAGTAAAATATGAGGGACAATCAATGAACACCAAAGATAAGGAAACTAAGAAACCTTTCAGTTTCCGTGAGTCAGATCCGTCGAATACTTCAGGATCCTTGACCTTCGATCTTCCAGATTCCGCGGGGCTGCTAGCATTCATGCCCGCGAGGACTGTTCCGAGGGTATCGAGCGAACCCTTAAACGCGTGAAACACATCTAAGATGTGTTGTTCAGTAGGGTCCAGATGGACACTACCTACTCGTTCCACCAGTCTCCTAGAACCTCGAGGTGCCCCGGGACCCCCAGGACTATCGGGATCAGATCCCCCTGGGTCTCCGGGATTCCCTGACTCATCAGGACCTACCTCTTCATCGATTTCCGCTTCTTCGATGTTCTCCGGAATCTCCATCATGGTAACTGGTATCCGACCTCGCGAAGGGCCGGGAGCATTTGCTAGCTGCTGACACATTCTATCAGCAAGTGTAAAAGTGGTAGGAGATGGTGGGATTTCCATCTCTGTTGTTGGTATTGCCGTGTGATTTCTTCACGGCATTCATACAGTAATGGGGTCACCGTTTTCTGTGTAGAGTACTTGGTACTCAAATTCGGAGTGGTCAGGTTGACCAAGGGCATGATGACTGGAAACCCGCGCACTAGCAGGTTGTCCTGGGGCTGGACCGAAAATGTTAGATCTACATTGAGAGTGTCCGGCTCCTGAGATAGATTCCGCGAAGGGCGCGAAGGGCGCAAAGCCTGTCACGTTTGATGCAAAAGGGTTGACCATTTCTGGTTCCTCTCTTACCAACTCGTCAGACCCTCCAGTGTTGGTACAGTTTCATCTGCTCCTTGTATAGACCATTGTTGAAGGAAGGGAAATTGTTGAGTGGAATGTAAATGGTAATGAAGACGAATGTGCCGAGTGTGAGTTTAAATATACTGTTATGATTGTGCACAAAGGGATCGTCGGGAATGATCACGGGATGGTCGCGGGAAAATACGAAGTGAAATACTTTGTGAGGTAAAATGATCCTAGACAAAGTAGTCGGACCTTGACTCCACTATTAGTAGAGTCCTCGACACTTCGTGTGTCCGCAAGAGAAGAAAGGTAAACGTTTTTCCGTTCGCGATGACTATCGCGGAACGTACTGGCAGCGAGGATGTTTAAAACGATGATACAGATAGAGGATTAATTGGTATCACTATCAAAGTGCTATCAAGGTTGATATTTAAACTAAGGAACTACCTATTCGATACCGTAGCTTTATACTAAAGGTAAGTCAGGATTGCAAAGCGATGCCATGCCCGAATGGGTTAGCTCGTAAGTAAAGAACAAAGGAAAGGATATAAAAGGGATAGTGTAAATCTGATAAGAATGATAAAAGATAAGGAGTAATTGCTTCGCATCGGAATTCCTTCGCGAAGTAATTGCGTAGTAGTAAAAGGATATAAGTAATATCTAAGTAGTGGAATGGATCGTGAAGCTTTGTAAAGACTTAGCTTGCATAGATATAACATCAACCTGCAAGGCATAAACACTTATATCCTTTTACCACTATGCAATTACTTCGTGAAGGAATTCTGATGCAAAGCACTTACTCATTATCTCTTCTCATCCTTATCAGATTCACACTATCCCTTTTATATCCTTTCCTTTGTTCTTTACTTATGAGCTAACCCATTCGGGCATGGCATGGCATCGTGATCCTGACTTACCTTTAGTATAAAGCTATGGTATCGAATAGGTAGTTCCTTAGTTTAAATATCAACCTTGATAGCACTTTGATAGTGATACCAATTAATCATCTATCCTTATCATTGTTTTAACATCCTTACTGTCAGTACATTCCATGATGGTCATTGCGAACAGAACACATTTTACTTTCTTCTATATCAGACACACGAAGTGTCGAGGACTCTACTAATAGTGGAGTCAAGGTCTGACTACCTAATCTAGGATTGTCTTACCTCGCAAAGTAATCTTCTTTGCTATTTCCTGTGACTAACCCTGTAACCCATTCCTGATGATCCATTAGTGCATGATCATAACAATAATGGTCCAGTGGGCTGACAGAACGGAGAGACCAATAACCATACAGGTCCCAAAACAAAATTGGGAAACCCAATAGTCATAGGAGTAATGAGGACAATGGAAGAGCCTCTCCTATAATGCTTTACCAATTACACTCCCCTAGGCTTGACATTGCCTCAACTCAAAAGTCCCAATCACTTACCAGTCTCATATGCACAGTAGCTCCCAAGGGCTTTGTGAGAATATCTGTCAAATTATCTTCAGAAGGGATGTATTCAATTCAAAACTCTTTCTTTTCAACTCTGTCTCTGAGGAAATGATATTGAACATCAATATGCTTGACCTGAGCATGGAACTTAGGATTCTGGGATAGGGTGATAGACCCTTGGTTGTTGCCTCTGATTTGACATGGAAATGAGCCATTGAGGCCAACCTTGGATAGGACTTGGTGAACCCATTTCGCCTGTTGGGGTCCCTTAGCAAGTGCAATACATTCCACCTCCATTGTTGATAAGGCTACCACATCCTGTCATTTGGATGCCCAAAATGTAGGACCTCTGGCCATCACAGTGAGGATTCCGGTCACAGATTGCTCTGAGTCAACACAGGAAGCATAGTTGGAATCAACATATGTGATAGGATTCAGGCCACCTTCAGTGTCCCTTCGGTAAGTGGTTCCATTGGACTTTGTCCCAATTGAGTATCAGACTAGATGAATGAGTGCATTCCAATGTGGACATCCTGGGTTCTGTGTGAAGCAACTGAGGAGATTTGTTGTATAAGCAATATCAGGTCTGCATGCTGCCTGGCCAAACTGAATTGCTCCAAGGAGCTCACCATATGGCTTATCCTTCATAAACTGGATGTTGTCATTACTTTGTGGGGATTGCAATGTCAAGAGGGATATGCCAAGTTGTTACGGGTATGCCTCCGCTACTTCATATGGAACATATGAAACCAACATTTCTAATTCATTCCTTTCCTTTCCATACCAGTTCAGGACCAGACCGTATGACACATCCGATGTTAATGGATATGATTACTTTTAATTCTCACACTATTATCTTTTATTTATATTATGGGAACTTTTTTACAATACTTATTGTTTTATCCCAGATACTCATTGTTCTTCTTTTTAACAATTAGGATTACTGATATATAAGCATTAGTGTCCAGTAGATAGTTCTCCAGTTTAAATATCAACTTAGATCATTCCAATCTATAGAGACCATTACTATAACTCCGTCCAGACATTCCATTCTTACCTCTTAGTTGTCCGAACTTATCCAGCCAACTCCTGGACATCCTAAATCTATGAACATAAATGGAACCACTATGACATAGCAGGGGCACTACTGAAAGTGGTGCTAAGGTTCTTGTTCGACTTCACTATTATCCATTACTACTGATTGGTAGTTAACCATACGATTGTGGTGGCGATGGGGGAAAGCACAGGCTCGAAGCACAAACCGAAGTGAGGGGTGGGGCTAGCACCACACACAAAGGCTGAAAGATAAAATGATCAAGACAGCAGTGATAGCGCAGGGGCCAATCACTAGGGTTGCACAAGGAAAACTAGTTCCAAAGACCAAGTAAGTATATTGAAGGTAAACGATGATACAGGTACTAACCTAGTTCCAAAGACCAAGAGGTCAAGATGGGGAACTAGGTGTCAGCTACTGTACTATATATACAAGGGTTCAGATGAGTAAGCGACAGCGCGGGAAGCCGATAGAAGTGTCTGGAATGTGATGGAAGGTTCTGACAAGTGATAGATGGAAATAAAAGGATATGGAAACATGGAGAAGGGTTCAGGTAGTCACAAAGGTAAAGGAAAGAGGGAATGTAGGAGAAAACGAAGTAAGTACCATATCCTGTATGGCATGTCACGACAACGATACCGTACACTATCAGCTCCCTCTACACTATCCTATTCACCCTAGACCTTACGGAACCTCACCGGAACAGTCTTAAAACAAGTGGGAGAGGAGTTGATTTTGCCTCCATATCCTGCAATCCATGTTTTATGAATAGCCTGTCCCAGTAAGCCTCCATTGATAGCGTGGTGATACTTTCTTCTTGGTGATGAGTTAGGCACATACCTAGTGCAAACTGGATGCTGTCCATGTCTTTAGTCCAGTACTTCTCTCCTATCTCTTTCTTTGCCCTCACCATCTCTTTTCTGGAGGACAACCTTCCCAATGTGTCATCTGTGTATGTTCTGGTTATTGTCTCCCCTAGCTCTGATATCCTACCTCTCATGCAATGATCCACCTGAGACCTCCTGTATCCTAGATCCTGATAAGCTTTGTTGAGTGTATACCACCAGTTCCATCCAGCTTGCATGGTTCCATACAAAGATTTCTTCAGTCTCATAACCTTCCCCATCTTTCTTCCTTCAAAACCTTCAGGTGGCTGTTAGGAATGTGCGGATTGATGAACTCTGATGTCAATCCAGTTGAGATACTATAAGTATTGGATTGAAGTCTTTGACATTGAGGGTGGACCTTGGTACTGCTATTGACAATACCCTCACTATGCTGCATGGTCCAAGGTTGAAGGTTCATTCAAGTGGTAAAGTCAGTATTGTGCTCGATGTCAATGATGTTGAATGAAGTAAGAGGTTGTAAGGACTAAGAGAGTGGACTCTAAGTTGATATTAAAACTAGAGTTCTACCTATGCTCACAGGGTCTTCATACTACTTAGCATTATCTCTGCTACTACTATAGTATAACCTAAAGTAATTACTTGCATGTGGAAGCAAAGATATGTAGTGCAGATAGGAGAACAACTAACCAATATGAATAAAAGACAAGATAAGGATTCAGGATCTATCCAAAAGGATATGTTGGCCGGTGTCATCAATGTGATACATCGACAATTGAATCCTGTCCTAAGTCAACAAGGTAAGTCAGATTGATAGTTCAATCAGTCCGATGCAGTCAATAAGCATGATTGTAACAGTATCCCCCAATTAGGCTTTCACCCTCAAAAGCCAACATGTTTCGACCATTGAAGGATGGTCGGGGTCTTGTCATGAAACGATCTTTTTCATTATTCTTTTCCTTTTCTTTTATTTACTTACCTGATCACCAAAGCGCTTACACTAGCACTTATTATATTTTCATTATCATTTAGGTTACACGCGTCAACCTTATTGTTCTCGCATTGTTGTTTCACTTAGGCGCGACTCTCTCATGCCTGTCAGCTCATTGACAGGACGACATCATTATTGTTCCGCTTCCATGCTTCTTTTTATATTGCCTTATTGTTTACTCACCTAATACCTACAGCTTTACTTATGGATACGAGCGACTCTTATTGTAGATCCTCATGGTTACGGCGCGAGATATCTCTCACGGCTTCATATCCCATTAGTATATAAGACTTAGTATTTTGTAGTTATATTCCTTAGCTCTATTCTCGTCTATTCTCCTCGGTAGCTAGACCTGTAGTTGGGTTGTTTTATCCTCATTGCTTTTCTCATCCTCTTGCTCATCGTTCATCGTGTGATGCCTGGTTATCTTTTGAGAGAGCTAGCGAGTCGCTGACAGGTCTATGACACAATGAGATGACTCATCATTTCCGACACGTTTTCCCTAGATCTGTCAGAAGTCGATGCCGACACACAAAACCACAAATGGCTAAGTGTCTCAGATGTCTTTGAGAAGAAACTGAGAAGTCAAGTTGAATAATGAAGCTAAGGTCACTACAAGACCTTAGCTGACCTTATATACAAAAGTACTAATCTAATCTACAATAGAATAGTTGGTCAAACACTATGACAAACAAGTCCGTGATAGATACGAGCACGGATGCTAACCAAGTATGAGTAATCAAGAGGATGTCAGTGGCAGGTCGTAACCAAGTATGGGACCCAATGAGCAATGTAGAATGTGTAAAGGAAAACAAGGAAGTAGAATATCCAGATGCCCAGTCACAGGACACAAGCGCCCTATGACAGGCACCTACGTGCTAAGGGTTACTTGTAGTGTTAGTCATTCCTGACAAGATCCTCTCTCTCTTTGTTCATACTTAGTGTATAGACCTGTGACGTGGCAAGGACTCTCTTCATCCTCTCACCATTGCTTGCTGCTAATACACGTTGTTTAATTGAATTCTCTCTATGAAAAGCTGCTCTGGCCCCAAAACCTAAGCCACCGCGAGATGCCACTGGTCGCTTTCTTCCCAAGATCAACCATTCCCCTTCATCAGAGGACCAGCATAACACTGACCAACTACCTTTGCCCATCATGTCTGAGACTGTTAAGACTGTTCCGGTGAGGTTCCATGAGGTCTAGTATGAATAGGATAGTATAAAGTGTTCCGATAGTTTCCGGGTTTGTATGGTAACTACCAATCAGTAGAAAAGTGGAATGGTAAAGTCGAACAAGAACCTTAGCACCACTTTCAGTAGTGCTCCCGCTATGTTGTAGTGGTTCCATGGATGTTCGTAGATTTCAGACATCCGGAAGTTGACCAGATAAGTTCGGACAACTATAAAGTAAGACTGGAAAGCCCGGACGGAGTTATAGTGATAACCTCTCTAGATCGGAATGATCTAAGTTGATATTTAAACTGGAGAACTATCTACTGGACACTAATGCTTATATACCAGTAATCCTAATTGTTAAAAGAAGAACAATGAGTATCTGGAATAAAACAATAAGTATTGTAAAAAGTTCCCAATAATATAATTAAAAGATGATAGGGTGGGAATTAAAAGTAATCATATCTGTTAACACTGGATGTTGTCATGACGTGCTATACAAGATACAGTACTTACTTTATTTCTCCTACATCTCCTCCTTCCCTCATCGCTGTTACTGTTTGGATCCATCTACATCATTCCGCATCCTTCTATCACATTCCAAACACTTCCATCAACTTCCCGCGCTTTCGCTTACTCATCGAGACTCTTGTATATATAGTACAGTAGCTGACACCTAGTTCCCCATCTTGACCTCTTGGTCTTTGGAACTAGGTTAGTACCTGTATCATCGTTTACCTTCAATATACTTACTTGGTCTTTGGAACTAGTTTTCCTTGTGCAACCCTAGTGATTGGCCCTGTGCTATCACTGCTGTCTTGATCATTTTATCTTTCAGCCTTTGTGTGTGGTGCTAGCCCCACCCCTCACTTTGGTTTGTGCTTTGAGCCTGTGCTTTCTCTGTGCTTTTCCCCTTCATCACCACAGATGTCATCGTACGGTCCGGTCCCAAACCGATAAGGAAAGGATAGGAACAAATTATAATTGTCGTTTCCGTAACTTCCGGATGTTCCATACGAGGTAGCGGAAGCATACCCGTAACAGAGACCCCTAGCCCCAGATCTTCTCTTTCTCCCGAGGCACAACAGGAAATCATGACCCTCATTCATGAAGCATTCTGCTCACTCAGCTCTACGCCTATGCCTCCCCTGGTAGCTCCAGCTCCAGCACCTTATACACCACCGTTGACCGGAAACACAGCAGCGGGTGCATCCTCTTCACTTCTTTCCCTTTTCCCTGAAGTCGAGGCAGCTACCATTACGGCCATCATTACCCATGATTTTCGGGCAAGTGATCTGTACAAACTGGATTCTTGTTTCCAAGACAAGACCGAGCAGCAGATCCTGTCTCTCAAAGGCAAAACCCTGGAACTCACCACCAACGATTCAGCCTATCATGAGTATTGTTCCTTGAATGCAATTGCCATTCCACTTAGCTCTTATTTCTCCATCCTCATCTGCCATGCCAAAACTTCAGGAAAGGTTTCTTGCATGAGCATGGATTTTTCAGGTACAATGCTCACTTGATTAAGATTGCATCTGAATACAAATGGCCCGCAATCATTGTGTATCACATGGCATTCTTCAATAAGCGTCGCCGAGAGATGCAGGAGGGTGATTACTCAGGATGGGGGAAGGTGGACATGGAGCTACGGAGCGAGCACCTATATAGTGTGAACCGGCTATCTTCACCTCTCAAAGCTACAAAACAACCTCCCTCTTCTTCTTCTCCTTCCGTCAAAGAGCCCTGCTGGAAATTTGATCAGGGCACCTGCTTGTCCACTCCTTGCCCTTATGGGCATCCGCATCTCTGCAGCAAATGCAAGAAATCCAATCATGGGGCACATAAGTGCCCTAGCAACTAGGGCTTCTGTGGGGCTGGATGTGCTGCCACCACCTCCCATCCTGCAGCTCCAGTCCTCAGCCCCCCATTGGCTTCATCTTTCTCAGATTCTCTTCCCTTTGCAGACATCTTTCCTACATTAGACCTACCACCCATGTGCCCTAATTCTGATCCCCATTGTAATTCTCTACCATCATACACACATAATTTACCTCGAGTTCTTTCCATGCTTAACAAAGAAGCCTGGGCTCACCACCTGAGGAATTATCCCGATCGTAAGTTTGTTAACTCAGTTCTCCACATTATTGAACACAGTGCATGCATGGGGTTCACTGGCGATCGGGCTACATTTCAGGACAGTAAAAACCTCCCTTCATCCTTTGAACATGCTGATGCCATTTCATCTGATATCACCACGCAAGTCACTAACAAGTGTACTGCTGGTCCATTCAAATCACTGCCTTTCCCAAACTTCCGCAGTTCACCTCTTGGAGCCATTACACGGAAACGGTCTTCCAAGGTATGTCACATCCATCACCTCTCCTGGCCATGCAGGTCATCAGTGAACGATGGTATTCCCGATTCTGAGGCAACTATCATCTATGATACAGTTTGCCTTGCTATATCTGATCTCATTGCCTCCGGGCCCGGCTGTCAGCGACTCGCTAGCTCTCACAAGAGACAACCAGGCGTCACACGATAGACGATGAGCAAGAGGGCAAAAAAGCAAAAAGAGGATGGATAAGACAACCCAACTACAAGTCTAGCTACCGAGGAGAATAGACGAGAATAGAGCTAAGGAATATAACTACAAAATACTAAGTCTTATATACTATTGGGATATAAAGCCGTGAGAGACGTCTCGTGCCGTAACCGTGAGGATCTACAATAAGAGTCGCTCGTATCCATAAGTAAAGCTGTAGGTATTAGGTGAGTAAACAATAAGGCAATATAAAAAGAAGCATGGAAGCGGAACGATAATGACGTCGTCCTGTCAATAAACTGACAGGCACGAGAGAGTCGCGCCTAAGTGAAACGACAACGCGAGAACAATAAGGTTGACGCGTGTAACCTAAATAATAATGAAAATATAATAAGCGCTAGTTGTAAGCGCTTTGGTGATTATGTAAGTAAATAAAAGAAAAGGAAAAGAATAATAAAAGAAAAGAATAATGGAAAAAGATCGTTTCATGACATTACCCCCTCCCTAGAGCGCGAGTTCCACGAAGCACTTGTCGTCTAACGAAATTTTCGGAGGGTAACTGTGATGACGTGTTTTCGGTGTCTGGCGGAGGCATAGGGCGGAATAATTCAGTCGGAAATAAGGAAATAGGAATCTCGAGTCTACTTAGAGTGGCGGGTTTGGGTTTGGTCGGGTTTTTGTCATGGAATTCCTTCAACAAATCGGAGGAATGTGTGATGTTGGACCGAGGTTCCCAAGTGTCTTCATGTGGTCCGTATCCTCTCCACCTGACCTTGTACTTGATTCCTCTCCCTACCTTTCATGAGTCGAGAATCTCCTCGACTTCGAATTCTTCTTCTTCTCCTACGACGACAGGAGGTGGGCGAGTGTTTCGTGGTTGAGAGGGGAATTGCGGTTCTCTATAGGGAGTGAGAAGGACTTCGTTAAAAACGTTATGGATACGTTTCCACGTGGAGGGGATATCTAATTTATAGGAACTAGCGCCTATCTTCTTCTGAACTGTAAACGGTCCAAACCGTTTATCTCCTAACTTTTTCATCGGCTGGTCTGTCGATAAGTTAGTTCCCTCAAGCCAGACCTTATCGCCTGGCTTGTACTCTACTCCAACTCTTCGCTTACGGTCATAAAACTTCTTCATATCCTTGTTGGCCTTTCCTAAGGCCGCTCCTACTTCATCTCGAACCTTCCTCATTCCATCTACAAACGCCTGTGCTGTGGGGTTGTCCGAAGTCATTTGAGGTGCTGTGCCTTTATAGGGATGTCTACCGTTGTCAGCATAGAAGGGGGAAACTTTTGTCGCAGAGTGTACTCGATCGTTATAGGCGAATTCTGCAAGCGGTAACCACTCATGCCAGTCATTTTGATGATAGCTAATGAACAAACGGAGATAATGTTCTATCTCCTGATTTGTTCGTTCCGTCTGGCCGTTGGTCTGTGGATGATACGCCGTGGTGTAGTTTGCTTCTATTCCTAAAAGACGGTAGAGTTCCTTCATGAAACGAGAATGATACTGAGGTCCTCGATCATGTATGATTTTTCGTGGAATACCGTGGATAGAAAAAATACGATCCCGATAGATCTTTGCCATTCCCTCTGATGTGACTGTAGTGTGTGACGGAACAAGTCGTAATCTTTTGGAAAAATGATCGATAAACACCGATATGGCATTATATCCTCCCGATTCTGGTAGTTCCCCTATCATATCAGTGCCGATTATCTGCCATGGTTCAGTTGGTACCGCATGTGGATGAAGTTGTCCGACTGGCTTGGTACGATGTGATTTTGTCGCCTGGCATTTCTCGCAACCTTCGACGTATTTCCCTGCATCTCGTGTCACCCCTGGCCACCAGTAGTCCCGAGTGATCAACTCCGTGGTCTTGTACTGTCCTGGATGTCCTGCTAATGGTGTATCATGGTACTGAGTGATTATTTTGGACCGGAGTAGGCGGTTTTTCGGTACATAAACACGCCCTTTCCATGTAATAACTTTGTCATTTTCAGTCCACTCCGGTTTTTTGGCAGCTAGGGCATCCTGTACGGTTCGATCTACTTGGTTTCTACTCTTTCGGATCTCTGATAACAGGAGATCTTCGGGAGCCGATAGGTCGAGAGCTTGAATAAAAAGTTCCGGTTTCAGGAGAACGATGTTCTCGTTGTCCTTGTCCCCCGTCTCAAGACCTGTCATCCTCGACAGGGCGTCAGCTTTCGTCATCGATTTACCAGGTTTGTGAACGAGATCGAAATTATACTCCGCTAATTCCAGTACCCAGCGCGCTTGTCAGCAGTTGAGTTTCTGCAGCTTTTTGAAGTACTGGAGGTTTGCGTGATCCGTATAAATCTCAATCTGTTCCTCCGCACCTAGTAAATATTGCCTCCAATCGTCAAGAGAATCCATTATTGTCATTAACTCTTTGTCATAGATTTCATAATTCCGTTCGACCTCATTAAGGGAACAAGAACGAAAGGCAATAGGATACCATCTACCATCAACGAACTGGGACAAAACGGCGCCATTAGCATAATCAGATGAGTCAGCTTCCACCCTGAATTTCCCGTGGTTACGAGGAATCAATAAAACGACTTCCTCACAAATACGGCGTTTCAACTCCTCGAACGCCTCCTCCTGACCTTTCTCCCACTTCCAAGTCCCATTTCCTGTGAGCTGTGTTAGTGGCTTTGCTACCAGACTGAACCCACGAATGAATCGCTGGAAGAAGTTGCAGAATCCTAGAAACTGCTGGACGTCACGCTTCTTTCATGGAGTAATCCATTCTCGAACGGCTTGTACTTTCTTGGGATCCATGCGAATAGTTCCGTTACCAATGATAATACCGAGGTAGTCGATAACCGGTTTTTTGAAAGAACACTTTTCGGGTTTAAGGAATAACTTGTGCTCCCGTAAAATGTCAAGTACTTGTTTTACGATTTGTCGATGTTCTTCTATACCGTCGGTAAAAATCAGTATGTCATCCATGTAAATGATAACATGACCTCTATTGACGAGGTCTCGCAAGATATGGTTCATGAAACCTTGGAATGTCGCAGGAGAGTTAGTGAGTCCGAAGAACATGACGGTCGGTTCGAATAACCCCTGGTTAGTTCGAAAAGCCGCTTTCCATTCGTCACCTTCCTTTATGCAGATGTTGTTGAATCCCCATCTGATATCCATCTTCGTGAAGATTTTAGTGCCTTTTAAACGATCGATTAGTTCCTGAATGAGAGGAAGTGGGTACCGGTTTTTAACCGTCATCTCGTTCAATTTATGATAATCTTGTACTGGTCGTAAGGTGCCATCTTTCTTTTTAACGAAGAAGAAGGGGGATGCCATCTGCGAGGTAGAAGGTCGGATTCGTCCAGTTCGAAGGTTTTCTTCAAGAAACTTGTCGAGCGCCTCTTGTTCCTTTGGGTTTAATGGGTACACCTTACAATCTAAAGGCTTAGAACCTGGCGTTAGATTGATAGCGTGGTCCCAAGGACGTCGTTGTGGCAGCTGGTCGAATTCCTTCTGGCTGAAAACATCGGGGTACTCTTCGATGTAGGGCTTGGAAGTGTCGAACTCTTGGGCTGTTTCCTTTTTGGCTTGTTTTTCCGTCCACTTCCTCGACTGTACCTGCTCGTGAACATACCTGTCCCAGTCAAACAGGAAAAGCTGTTCGCCTTCCTGTAATGCCGCTCTAGAATGAGTATCCTCTGGTGTCCAAAAGTGTGGGTTGTAACCGCATCTTGTTGGACACCTGTCGAAGGTTAGTTCAGATGTCTTCCAGTCAATACTCGGGTTGTGGTGTCGCAGCCAATCTAGTCCTAGAAAGATATTATTCTTTCCTAGGCTTACCACTCTGAACTGTACTATTTCTGAATGATCACCGATAGTCATCCGGATTTCGACATACTTGTCTATTGAGCCGGAATCATTGAGTGTGCCGTCGGCATTATAGACAGGTGTTTTGATTGGTAAGTTTTCCGTGACAAGGTTGTGCCGTTTGATGAATTCTGAGTCAATGCAGGAACCAGTAGCTCCACTGTTGAGGAGTCCTTCTGTGACAATTTGTTGACTATCCTCCAGTGTTTCGAGTATTGCCGGAAGTTTCAGACTCTTGCCATGTGTTCCACGAACGTAACTCCTTTTGTTCTTGAGACTCCGGATGGCGGTGACTGCCGTTTTCCAGTTCCGTTTTCATATGTCCATGACGGTTTCTTCCGAGGCTTCTTTCTCCCGGGAAAAGGGCATCCAAGTTCGTAATAATCCTACTGCTCTTGGGATCTGGTCTTCTCTAACTCTCTGAGTTAGCCATTCAGCAGTGTCGGGTTCGTACTGTATAGGTTTTTCGGATTTTTCGGTTTTGTGTATGAAGGTGGACGCATTTTTCTGTTTAGTACCTGTACTGATTACATAATCAACGCCATTATCAACAAATTCCGAAATGTCCGTGTGTGAAGGCTCCTGCAGACCTATATCTACTGCGGAGCCTTTGGAAAACCCAAATCGTTAATGAAGTCCGTACGTTCCTGCTCACTCATGTTTAGCATAATACCTCGGACTGCCGCCTTTCTCTTGTGCAGGCAGTTCCTGCTCATGTGGCCTGGCTCGCCACAGTTGAAGCACAAACGCTTCTCCCTCGCCTGGTCGATGTCCATCGGCCTGCCCGTTCCTCCGAACGTGGTGCCGGTAGCATCCCTTCTTGGCGCCGCAGAATACTCTGCCTTCGGAGCTACTTTCGGCTCCTGCCGGTTCTGCTGAGTGGACGACTGTCCACGACTCTGTCCCTGTGGGTTAGCGTTCCACCACCCCGCATACCCGTAACCTCTCTTCTGTTCGGCCCACTGCCGTCTTACGTTATCAGCCCCTGTAACTACCTTCTTCAACTCCTTGTAGTCTTCAAAGGGCTCCGTTCGTCCTTTAATGATGTCGTAGAGAAGGGTGTGATCGACGGCCCTCTCTGCTAGGGTAAGAACGTGCGACTCGTCCTTCTTGTATCCGGCATCCTTCAGCAACAATTCAAATTCTTTGAAAAAGTCGCCGGCCGAAGACTTCCCCTGTCGGATATAAGTTAGTTTATCGCGAGCTTCCTTCTCTTTCGCGACGTTCGTGAACTCCCTGTCCATATCGTCAATTAACTGCTTCCCCGTAATGTCCCATGACCCATTGTCGATGTTGAAGTGGTCATCAGAGTAGACCTGGGCCCATTCATCAGCTTTTCCTCCGACCAGGAAGGACATAATGATGGTCGTGACACGATGGGAATTGTCGACCTGCTTTGTCTCCATTATCTCGGAGACGTAAGCCATCATTTGTCGTCGCCATGGCTGGTAGGTGGCGGGATTGCCATCGTAGTTCCCTGGTGTATTGACAAACACCCGGCGTGGACTAGAAGTGATGGTAGCGACTTCTGCTGGGTCGGGTGCATGTATTGACCAATCAGTCATGTTGGTTTATAGGGAGGAGGATGAGCGTGTTTGGTAAAAATGAAAATGTGTAACGTATCGAGAAAACTAGTTTCCAACGGTGTGTTGAATCCTAGGCAAGTTTGTAAAAGTTTTGTTGTGACGGGTGGTGTGTGGTAGAAGCTCTATTCTTCTGTCAGCGACTCGCTAGCTCTCACAAGAGACAACCAGGCGTCACACGATAGACGATGAGCAAGAGGGCAAAAAAGCAAAAAGAGGATGGATAAGACAACCCAACTACAAGTCTAGCTACCGAGGAGAATAGACGAGAATAGAGCTAAGGAATATAACTACAAAATACTAAGTCTTATATACTATTGGGATATAAAGCCGTGAGAGACGTCTCGCGCCGTAACCGTGAGGATCTACAATAAGAGTCGCTCGTATCCATAAGTAAAGCTGTAGGTATTAGGTGAGTAAACAATAAGGCAATATAAAAAGAAGCATGGAAGTGGAACGATAATGACGTCGTCCTGTCAATAAACTGACAGGCACGAGAGAGTCGCGCCTAAGTGAAACGACAACGTGAGAACAATAAGGTTGACGCGTGTAACCTAAATAATAATGAAAATATAATAAGCGCTAGTTGTAAGCGCTTTGGTGATTATGTAAGTAAATAAAAGAAAAGGAAAAGAATAATAAAAGAAAAGAATAATGGAAAAAGATCGTTTCATGACACCGGCTCCTTGATGGTTAAACTTGACCTTAAATCTGCCTTTTGCCACATACCTGTTCGTCCAGATGACTGGCACCTTCTAGGTTTCACATGGTCTGGACAATTCTATCATGACATTGTCTTAGGTTTTGGCCTTCGTTCGGCTCCATACATATTCAACCTGTTCACAGAAGCCTTGCACTGGATCTTACAGCACCATGTTCCTGCTCGATTATGGCACTACCTAGATGATTTTCTGAGCACCTTCTTGCCGGATTGTTCACCCCAGATTCCTCATGCAGCATTGGAATGGATGCTTGCTCTGGGCGAGCAGCTTGGCCTCCATTTCCAACCAACCAAAGTCGAGGGTCCTGCCACATGCATGGAATTCTTGGGGATCATTCTTGACTCTGTACGAATGTGTTATGATCATGCACAAAGGGATCATCAGAAATGATTGCGGGATGATCATGGGAAAATTACGAAGGAAAATACTTCGCGAGGTAAAACGATCCTAGACAATGTAGTCGGACCTTGACTCCACTATTAGTAGAGTCCTTGACACTTCGTGTGTCCGCAAGAGAAGAAAGGTAAATGTGTTCCATTCGCAACAACTGTCACGGAACATACTGACCGTAAAGATGTTAAAACAATGATATGGCTAAGTGATTAATTGGTATCACTATCGAAGTGCTATCAAGGTTGATATTTAAACTAAGGAACTACCTATTCGATACTGTAGCTTTATACTAAAGGTAAGTCAGGATCGTGAAGTGATGTCATGCCCGAATGGGTTAGCTCATAAGTAAAGAACAAAGGAAGGGATATAAAAGGAATAGTGTGAATCTGATAAGGATAAAAGAGATAATGAGTAATTGCTTCACATCGGAATTCCTTCGCGAAGTAATTGCGTAGTGGTAAAAGGATATAAGTAATATATCTAAGTAGCGGAATGGTTCACGAAGCTTCGTAAGGACTTAGCTTGCATAGATATAACAGAATGGAAGCATGGCTTGGACCCGAAAAGTTAGAGTTTCTCTGGGAACTTCTCAGGGACTGGTCCACACGCTCCCACTGCAATCTGATAGAGCTCCAACAATTCACATCTCAAGTAATACCCCTGGCTCATGCTTTCATTTGCTCCCTGTATGACTTTCAGTCTTCCTTTCCATCTTCATTCTCCCATTGCCACATCCCTCATTCTGCACAGCGCGACGTAGAGTGGTGGTCTATGTTTGCTGTCAATCGGAATGGTATCCATTTCATAGCTCCTGAATGCACTGTGGTTGACGTCTTCACAGATGCCAGCAGTACAAAGGGCATTGGTAGTGTCCTTGGCTCTCACTGGTTCTCGATCCGTACTCCACACCAGTATTGACATGCACACATCCAGGTGAAGGAGATGTATGCCATTCTTTACTCAGTTCTCTGCTGGGGGGAGAGCTTCCAGGGCAAACACTTAGTCTTTCATGTTGATAATGATATGGTTTATAATGCACTCAACAACATCACCATTGCATCGAAAGACACCATGCAACTCATTTGCAATTTCATTGGCCTAGCTTGCCGTCTTGACTTCACTTTTTCTTCCATCTGGCTTCCTTCTAAAGATAACTCACTTGCTGATGCTGCTTCTCATTTTTCCTTCCGTCACTTATTTCAACTCACCCCTTACCTTGACCCAAAGCCCAGCTGAAAGCACCTCTAGCTTGGTGGTATGACTGGTATCTGCAACATCACAAAGCCGTTGCTTTCTATCTTTGACATGGACTCGCATCCAGCACCCAGAGGACCTACTCCACCAGCCAAAACTCCTTCATCAATCATGTTCAACTCCACAACCTCTATAATGCAGATGGATCCATCCTCCCTGCCTCCCAGAATGCCATCCTCCATTGGGTTGCCCACCTCGGTGGTAGAGTCCAACCCAAGACCATCAATCAGTATCTCACCCATGTTAGATCCATGCACACAGACATTGATCTTTCCTTTGCAGCTACTGAATCTCCCCTTGTCCAACACATTATCAGGGGCATCAGACGCTATCATGGTGAGCGAGATCACAGCCCAAAGCAGCCCATCACCTTGGCTGTGCTCACCAGCCTTCTTTCCTTTCTCAACCCCAGTACCATCCCTGGGGATGACCATGTCGCAGCAGCAGCCTGTACTGCTTACGCTGGATTTCTCTGAGCTGAGGAGTTCACTGTCAAAGAAGAAAACCGATTCAACCCCACTCTCAATCTCACACAGGGATGTATCCAATTCCTTCCCAACTTTGAGTCACCAACATCAGTCCACCTTACCCTTCCAGCCTCAAAGACTGATCCCTTTCATAAGGGAATCACCATCGTCATTGTCGCTGTTCCAGGCCATCCAACCTGCACTGTAACAGCACTCAAGCAACTCTTTGGGGCATCTGATCCTTGTTCCAGCACCACTTGGGATCCAGATCTCCCACTGTTTCAGGATGCTTTGGGAAACCCCCTCTCTCGCTCTTTGTCATGAAACAATCTTTTTTATTATTCTTTTCCTTTTTCTTTTATTTACTTACCTAATAGTCAAAGCGCTTACACTAGTGCTTATTATATTTTCATTATCATTTAGGTTACACACGTCAACCTTATTGTTCTCGCATTGTCGTTTCACTTAGGCGCGACTCTCTCGTGCCTGTCAGTTCATTGACAGGACGACGTCATTATCGTTCCGCTTCCATGCTTCTTTCTATATTGCCTTATTGTTTACTCACCTAATACCTACAGCTTTACTTATAGATACGAGCGACTCTTATTGTAGATCCTCACGGTAACGGCGCGAGATATCTCTCACGGCTTCATATCCCAATAGTATATAAGACTTAGTATTTTGTAGTTATATTCCTTAGCTCTATTCTCGTCTATTCTCCTCGGTAGCTAGACTTGTAGTTGGGTTGTTTTATCCATCCTCTTTTGCTTTTTCGTCCTCTTGCTCATCGTCTATCGTGTGACGCCTGGTTGTCTCTTGTGAGAGCTAGCGAGTCGCTGACACTCTTCCTTCATTAAGCGCATACGATGTGCCTTACAAGATGCCGGCTATGAACAGGATAAGTTCTCGGGTCATAGTTTCCGTCGAGGAGCTGCTACCTCAGCATTTGCAGCAGGTTGTTCTGACTATGAGATTCAACTTCTGGGTCATTGGCATAGTGATACATTCAAGCTCTACATTGAAGTGGATGAAGCTTGTCGCCTTCACATTTCTTCTCAACTCCACTGGGCACATCCTCGTGGTCTGGTCACTTTTGAACCTCCAATTCTCCCTTCCCTTCCATCTATGGCTTGAGGCTGTTCCCAATTTCTGGGCCAGTCTCGAGAAGCTTTAGACCCAATCTTATGCTATTGTGCCCAAACTTACTCAACAAATTTCCTCTCTCCGACACATCCATCCTTTCACTCAAGAGTTGCAAGAATTGATGGATCACCTCATCCTTGAAAATTCTTTTCGAAGTCCCCAAAATAGTTCTTCGCAACATCTGATTGGATTGGTAATGTTGGGGACTGCACACAGACCCCAACTTATGTCAATGATCACATATAAAAAGGCACATTCAAAAGTTGAACTTCAAGTTTTCTTCTTTCATTATGCCTTCCACTCAACCCACTACAACTATGATGCAAACCCCCACTCCCATCGAGGACAATGATGAAATGGCACTCTGGTTATTCTTGGAGAATGTGCAGAAGGAAATGGAGGCAAGAGCAAAGAAAATGAGGGCAGATCTAGCTGAGAAAAGAGCTAGGGAGGCAGAGGAGAAGAGAAAAATCAAGGAACAGGCAAAGAAGGAGGCCAAGGAGGCGAGGTTGATACAGGTTGCAGCTGAGGGAGCGAAGCAGAAGGAGGAGGAGAGTACCAAGAAGGCAAAGGTAGCATCAGGTTCAAAAAGTAGGGAGGTCATGCTGGTAAGCTTGATCCATCTTCTTGACTGGTCCCACTGACTTATTTAGGTGATTGTAATCTTGAAGAAGCGGAAACCAGTAGGGGATCAGAGTGTGGCAAGTGGGTTGAGTCAAAAAAAAAGGAGGGTATTGGTGTATCTCCTTTTCTTCTTTTCTTTTGATACTCTAATATTTATTCATAGAATGTGATGATTTTCATCAAAACTTCTGAACCCCTTCCATTCCCTACCCCCTGTGTGTGATGTTCTCGGGGGGATCAACTTTGTCTCCCACAATGGAATGCTCCAAATGCAGTTACTTGCAATAGGTGCCACCTGGCACAGCAAAGCTGCTTGTTCCTGGGGAGGTCGAAGGGATCACGAGGTAAGAGCATTGCAGATGGCTCAGGGGTTGAGGGTTACCTCCACTCCTTGCAAGACAAGATCACAGAGCTGGGAACAGATGTCCAGGAGTTGGAGGGACAAAACTGCGAGATTCTGCAGATACTCAGGGAGGATCAGGGAAAAGGGAAGTTGGATAGGAAGGGTAAAGGCAAAGATCCCAATCTGACACTGGAGGGAGATGCGGATGAGGAGGGAGAGGGGGAGCAGGTGAGGTAGGTGATTTGGTCTGACCTTTTGCTCCACTCCCTCAATCCTCTTTTTTGGACTTTGTATTTTTTTTGTTTTTATATATACAATATCCTTTTGCCCTTTCAAAATGTGTGAATATAAGGAACAATCACATGTAAGGGAAAGATCAAAAAGATTGATCCGAGCCTATAAGTAGAAGAAAACTATAAGTCAAACTGAAGGAAGATAACATGATGTTTTGATGTCATTGATGCAACAATTGAGGTGAAACTGAGGTTTGAAAAAATAAATGATGTATCAATGATATTGATATGGGGATTGAGGCAACATTGCAGTTGAGAACAATCACTCAAGTTGCTATCACAGTGATTGTTCTCATTGATATCATATCAAGCATTGATGAAGCATAGAGGTGCTATGGAAGTAAAGGTCCGGGTTTATTTGGATATCAAAGATGAAATGCGGGAATAAGTTTGTTGGCATGGGTCTCATCGGCAGCTACCCAAGAGAATTCTTTGTCAGTACCTTTGTAACCAGCTCATTGAACAAAGTATCAAAGGGGGCATCTTTTGAATCATCAGTACATCTTTGAGTCCAGTATCTCTGTGATGTAGTACTCCTCTTTGCTGTCAACTTCGATGGGAGGTGGAGGAGTTTGAACCTGATGCAGAATAGAGTTCAGAGTAGCGGGTTCGAGTTGCAAGATATGGAAGACTGGATGGATGCGCTGAAGGTAGTCAGGGAGATGAAATTTGTACAATAGAGAGCCAGGATGGTTGATGACTTCGAAAGGTCCTAGGTATTTCTCTGAGAACTTCTCCGTAGGACAAGTTGACTTGATGTGTTTGGCTAAAACAAATACCTGTGAACTGATCAGAAACTCTGGAGCTGGAATACATTTCCTATCAGCTTGGTCTTTATATCGCTTTTGTGCATTAATAATTTCATCATGGAGGAATGAATGAAGCTCATTGAGGTTTACCACAAGGTCTCTTACAGTATCAGATTGAACATCAACTTTGGGGCATATGGAAATGTTTGGGTGATATCCCTTGTTGGCAAAGAAGGGAGTAAGACCTGTCAAAGCATTTGGAGCATTGTTGTAGGCAAACTCAGCCATTGGAAGGAGTGTGGACCAGTTGTCCTGTTGATAAGTGCAATAGATCTGGATATACTGCTCCAAGGTCTGGTTGACTTGTTCAGTTTGTCTGTCAGCTTCAGGATGATAGCCTGAAGTATAATGGAGGTTCATTGATAAACCTTGACCAAGGGCTCTAAAAAATGTGGAGATGAATTCCAACCCACAATTGGAAGTAACATGGTTAGGGATTCCATGTTTAGAAAAGACATGAATAATGAAGAGCTCAGCTAATCATTCAGAAGTAATAGTATCATCTGTCAGGATGAATATAGCTTGCTTCGAAGTGCAGTCAACTATTATGAGAATCACAGTGTAGCCATTTGACTTTGGAAGCTGTTCAATGAAGCCCATTGAGATTGAGTCCCAAGGTCAAATCGGAACTCATAGGGGTTTCAGTAATCCGTAAGGTCAATGTTGTTGAGGCTTGTTGCAACCACAAATAGTAAATGAAGAGATGTAGTTGTTAAGTCTGTGCCAGTGATGTTCCGTAGGGTCTTAGGGAATAGGAGATGATAATAAATGGATTCAATTGATTCGGTCTCGATCAATCTCTTGAATGGCAAAGATGATCAGTCAGTCAATGTACGGAATGAAGATGAATGTGAACTAGAACCTTGACACCACTATCAGTAGTGTCCTCGCTTTGCCATATGGTTCTGTGAACGTTCAAGACAATGAGGAAGGATAAAGATGATGTCCGGATACCATTCGATTATAGTGCAAATGATGAGGAATGAGTATAAGAGTCCGGATGGAGTTAAGCAACAATCTAAGTTGATATTCAAACTGGAAAACTATCTACAAGATGCTACAGTTTATATACCTTGTATCCTAATTGTTAAAAATATAACAATAAGAGTGCTAAGTAAAGTGATAACCATGCGGATTGTTCCCACTAATAGAAATGAAAGACAATGATGTGAAAAGTACTCATCTCCAATAATCAAATACATCATATGGCTTGATCAAGAACCAAAAGAAGATAAAAGTGTTAAGTCAAATAACGAAGATCGGAAAACCAATTGAAGGGGCACACCTATAACAGTAGTCATGTATGAAGTCTCAAACTTTTGGCCAGGTATAGTGTTTACAAATAGCAAAGAGAGTCTAATTTTGACCAAAGTGGCCAGATAGTGGGTGATCATGGAAATACTATAGGACTTGTAGTCAGAGATTGGAATGATTTGGTATGTAGATTCAGTCATCAAGGTGGAGTAACCCTTTGGGGTCTATGGTCCAACAAGGCTTCAAAGTATCTTTTGCAACCTCAAGCCCTAAGGTGGACTCTGTGTCAAGAGGTAGAGTGTTTTGGATATTGGAATGAAGGGTCTCGAAGTCCAGTATTACTGAAGCTCAAAGTATTGGCCCTTCTAGGAAAGTCACTTGTAATGAAGTGGTAAGTTGCTCGTTAGTGAATATAGGTCAAAAATTCTGAGGATTTACTTGTGCATAGCCAGTATCCCCCTCTTTTGGGTAGACATCCCAATGTCGAGTGATTGAGTCTGGTTTTACACCAGGTTTTCTGGGGTGGAAGTGAATGGTTATATTGAATGTGTGCAGGTAGTTGGACCAGCCCACTTGTTGATGGGTAAGGATCTTTGTAGTGGAGAAATATTCAAGGTTCTTGTGATCAGTGACCACATCAATTGGTGTTCCGGAACCTTTGAGGTAATGATGCCAGGCTTCGAAGGCTTCGAAAATTGCTAACAATTCCTTGTCATGTGTATTGTAGTTGAGTTCAGTGGCTTGGAAGGTTTGGGAGAGGAAAGTGTCATGAAACGATCTTTTTATTATTCTTTTCTTTTATTATTCTTTTTCCTTTTCTTTTATTTACTTACCTAATCACTGAGGCACTTACACCAGTGCTCATTATATTCTCATTATCATTTAGGTTACACACATCAACCTTATTGTTCTCGCGTTGTCATTTCACTTAGGCACAACTCTCTCGTGCCTGTCAGCTCATTGACAGGACGACGACATTATTGTTCCGCTTCCATGCTTCCCTTTATATTGCCTTATTGTTTACTCACCGAATACCTACAGCCTTACTTATGGATACAAGCGACTCTTATTGTAGATCCTCACAGTTACAGTGCGAGACGTCTCTCACGGTTTCATATCCCATACGTATATAAGACTTGATATTTTGTAGTTATATTCCTTAGCTCTATTCTCGTCTATACTTCTTGGTAGCTAGACTTGTAGTTGGGTTGCTTTATCCTCATCGCTTTCTTCATCCTCTTGCTCATTGTTCATTGTGTGATGCCTGGTTATCTCTTGTGAGAGCTAGCGAGTCGCTGACAGAAAGCGACTGGGTGAATTTCTCCATTAGTGTAGATAATCAATAGAATCACTGTGAGTGTGTAGTCAGAGGCATCAGTTTTGACAATCAGACCTAAGTTTGGTTCCCAGTGAGTGAGAATCGGAGCTGACATGAAGGCTGATTTGAGTTTGTTGAAGGCTTCCTGGCACTCTGCTGTCCATGACCAATCAATACCTTTCCAGGTAAGTTGATTCATAGGGTAGACAATGTCAGAATAATTATAAATAAAGTGACAATAAAAGTTTGCAAAACCTAAGAAGGACTGTATGTCCTTGACCTTTCTCAGAGTAGGCCAGTCCATGATTGCTGTAACTTTGTCAGCAGCCATTGTGAGGCCATCTAGAGATAGAATATACCCAAGGTATTTGACTGTATCAACTCCGAACTCACACTTTGATGGTTTGCAGTATAGTTTGTGTACTCAGAGTTGTCATAGAACTTTGCATACATGTTCTGAGTGTTGCTTCAGATCATCAAAGTAGATGAGGATGTCATCAAGGTAGACAATAACACAGACATCAAGTAGGTCTGCAAAGATGCTATTGATGAATCATTGGAATGTGGCAGGGGCATTAGTAAGCCCAAAGGGCATGACACACCACTTGAAGGAGCCATTTCGAGTTCAAAATGTTGTTTTCCATTCATCACCCTCCATGATTCAGACTAAGTCATAAGCATGTGCAAGGTCAAGTTTTGTGGTGACGAAGGGAGAAAGCACAGAGGAAGCACAGGCTCAAAGCACAAACCAAAGTGAGGGGTGGGGCTAGCACCACACACAAAGGCTGAAAGAAGTGAGGATCTTAGACAACAGTGATAGCACAAGGGCCAATCACTAGGGTCGCACAAGGAAAACTAGTTCCAAAGACCAAGTAAGTATATTTGAGTGTAAATGAAGATACCAGTACTAACCTAGTTCCAAAGACCAAGAGGTCAAGATGGGGAACTAGGTGTCAACTACTGTACTATATATACAAGTGTCTAGATGAGTAAGCAACAGTGCAGGAAGTTGATAGAAGTATCTGGAATGTGATAGAAGGATGCAGAATGATGTAGAAGGATACGGAAGAATGTAGATGGATCCAAACAGTAACGAAGATAAAGAAAGGAGGGAAAGTAGGAAAAATGAAGTAAGTACTGTATGCTGTGTAGCACATCATGACACAGTCAAGGTACTATAAGTGTCAGCCACTTGCTAGCTCTCACAAGAGACAACCAGGCATCACATGAGAATCGATGAGCAAGAGGATGAAAAGTGATGAGGATAAGACAACCCAAATAGAAGTCTAGCTACCAAAGAGAATAGACGAGAATAGAGCTAAGGAATGTAACTACAAAATACTAAGTCTTATATACTAATGGGATATGAAACTGTGAGAGATGTCTCGCACCATAACTGTGAGGATATACAATAACAGTCACCCATATCCATAAGTAAAGCTGTAGGTATTCAGTGAGTAAACAACAAGGCAATATAAAATAAATGCAATGGCAGGACAATAGTGATGACGTCCTGTCAACGAGCTGACAGGCATGAGAGAGAGTTGCACATGGGTGAGACAACAATGTGAGAACAACAAGGTTGACATGTGTAATCTGGATAGAAATGAAAATATAAAGAGCGCTGGTGTAAGCACTTTAGCGATTAGGTAAGTAAATAAAAGAAAATAATAATAGAAAAAGGATGTTTTCATGACACTACCCAACTTTTCTTTGACAACTATCTATCAGAACCATTCAACATACCCAGAGGAGAAGATCAAGGTGATCCTTTCTTGGTGATGGGATATATTCTATATGCAGCAGGGTTACTGAGAATCCTACAGGAAGAAAAGAAGGAAACATGTTTTGCATTCATGGATGACCTCATAGGCATGAAATGGGGCAAAGACATCGACAAAATACACCAGGACATTGGACAGATGATGGACAGAGAGGGAGGCATTCTTGAATGGGCAAAAATGCATAACTGTCAATTTGGCATCCCAAAATTCAAGGTGGTTGACTTCAGCAGATGAAGTAAGGAAGGCCCAGACTGACCAGGAAAGATGAGAAGGATTCAGGGGCCAGGAGTACAGATAAGCAACAATATCATAAAGCCTGATCCACACACAGAATTTCTGGGAGTACTAATGGACCAACAGCTCCAATGGAATGAAAAACACTTGATGATGATCAAGAAAGGCCAGCAATGGGTCTTGCAGTTCAAACAAATTGCAGGACTAAAAATAGGGATGGTAACTCAACTCATATGACAGCTTTACAAAGCTAAGGCACTACCCCAAATGCTATAAGCAGCTGACATCACACTTATGCCAGTATCCAGGAAACAAGAAAAGAAATGGCAACAAGCATCAACCATGAGAGGCATAATGAGGAAACTTACCTCAGTTCAATGACAAGCTGCACTCATGATCACAGGAGCCATGTCAACAACTGTGACTGACATACTAGACATCCACACAGCCCTACTACCCATGCCTCTAGAAATCAAATGGCAGTGACACTGAGCAACAACCAGGCTCCTCACCCTACCCAAGGAACACCCATTGGCAAGCTAGGTAGCAGAAGCAGCAAGATACCAACAACAGATGAAGCATCCATCAGCACTGCATGATCTGATGGGAAGGTATAGAGTAAGTCCAAGAAGAGTAGAGAAAAGAAGGGTTGTACAGTTTGAGGTGACATGGGACCCAAAGTTGGAAATAAATATATGGGACAACAAAGCAGCAGTGCTGGAAGCCTCAGAGAATGGCCACACCAACTGGAAGATCTTCACCAACAGGTCTGGGTATAAGGGACAAATAGGAGCAGCAGTAGTACTATACGAAGGAGAAAGAGAAGCAGCAAGTCTATGATACAGGCTTAGAAAGGACAAACATCACAAAGTATATGAAGGTGAGTGTGTCAGTTTAATACCAGGACTACATCTGGTGGTCACACAGGAAGTCAAAACAAATGAACTAGCCATATGGACATACAGCACTGCAGCAATCATGGCCTCCAACAATGCTAAGATGGGTCCCTCCCATTACATCCTAGACATGTTTCACAACCTCCTATGCTCCTTGCGTGCCAGGAAACCAGATGTACAAGTATCTATATCATGGGTACCCAGTCATTTGAAGGCAGAAGGGAATGAGAGCAGATCAGGAGGCAAAAAGGGTGGCAGAGACATGGTCAAGCAGGAAAGAGGACCTGCCAGAGTGTATATGGAAGGCACTATCACACAGCCAATCAGCCATTATCCAAGTCTTTTGAAAACAACTGGAAAGACAGCATGACCACCAATGGAAGAAATCTCTACATTATGATGCTTTTCAATGCATAGACCCAGGAAGAGCCACAGAAGCAAGCAGAGGCTACTGGAAACTCACTTGTTGGCTACCAAGAATGTTTTTTTTTTTTGTATCATGTTTATACACCATTGTGCCCTAGCATATAGTAGTGTACATTCTGCAATGAGTATCCTACTCTTTTTTTGGGTTGTCTGTCTGGTGTAGTGTTCATCCAACTATTGTTGTTCCCCTGAGGGATACATGACGCGATTGCATCTGACCCTAAGGTCAAGTAGGTATGTGTGCCATGAAGTCTGTAAACACTGAGTGTTATATATGTCTCCTTCACCCTTGTCCTCTCTAATCTTCTTCGTCCTCTTTCAACAATGGTAACTCCCCATATATGTGTTGGAACCTTCCAGTCATATTGATGTACCTGAATAACGCTGGTAGCGCCTTTCTCGATGTAAGTAAGGGGCCCATACCCCACTGTTGGTTGGGTAGCTCCCACTGCATTCTCTCTCTTGCTCTCCGGTGCACTAGACACTCAAACAAGTAGTGCCATACTGTTTCATCGCCGTTTCTGCAGCATGGGCAGATTGGTGTCGCTGCTTTCCCAATTTGGCTGAGGTGTTTTTGTAGGGGGATATGGTTCGTGCATAGTGATGCGAAGGGTGAATGAAAACAAACACCCAAACACTAAGTTCAGGGGGCTTGGTAGCAGTTGTATATAGAGTACTGCAAAAACTTGATAAAATCAAGTATAACACCAATAATCACAAGTCAAATAACCTAATAATAACCTAAAGTAATAACCTAATAATAAAACTAATAAACAACCTAATAACAGAGGCTTGTAGCGATGGGGGTGCTGCAACCTGTCCTTTCTCTAAATCCCCCCTCCTTTTATACCCAAAAATCTCGGAATATCTTCGCACCTTCCTACTGCGGCCGCAGACTATTATTGTCTGTCAATCCTCTGGCTCCATATTCCCACTCCTTCCAAGTCTCCGATCACTTCTACAGCTTTTCTTTACTAAAAATCCGCCTTTTTCCTATTTTGGTAGTACCACCTCAAATAAATGGTTCCCCTTGATCCACTGATCCCAAATTGAGTTGTCAATGGATTCTAGACCTCCCCGCATCTGTTGTACTTGTAGTTCGACTAATTTCTATCCTTCTAGCCAGTCCTAATCCGAAATCCGGTGTTTTAGCCCCTAAGACATAGACATCTCCGAGCACACGGCATTTCCAGGTCCCAGACCTATCCCTTCTGTCAGGACCTGCTTCAGACCTCTCCCCGTCCATTGGTCTCTTTACTTATTGTATAATATTGTCTTTAGCACGCATATATCCAGCATTCTTGCTGGAGCCACTAGTTTTGATGGGCCATCAATCCCATCAATATATACTGCTTTGACCGCCGAACTTAGATATTCTGCTCGTTTCTCTTAATACAGCTGTGAAATAAGTTGCCAAACAAGTCATAAAATATATTTACACTTGTTCTGAACATTATCTCAATTTAGCCTGTTCATTTTACTGAGACAAGTCTAAACCTATGTAAACTTCAACTGGTTTCTATTTCTCAGTCCGAGAAAATGGTTATCAATTATCCCAGACTGTAACTTTGTCTTGTAGACCTTCACTGACATCAACTGGACCATCTCTTACTCATCCAGTATTTTCTCCGCTACCTTAAACATGCTCCTATGACTTTTATTGGTGGTGGTCAAAGTTGTTTTGATTGCATCAACAATACTACTAACTTTGACCTTCTCAATTAAGGACTTTAAGTATTTTAAGTGTTGTGAGTGTGCATTGCAAAGAGTAGTAATATTTTATAGACTTTTTAATTGTCTTTTGATAAGGAAAAACACTTTAGATTTAAAGTATTTGAGTGATATCAACTGCAATTTGGCAGTCATATCAGTAGTTGTGTGAGGAGGGATATCAGTGGTCATGGTAGCCATCTTGCAAGCTTCCAGTAGCGTCTGCTCACTACTGTTGCTTCATCTGGGTCGATCCTTCTGAAGGCCTCGTATCTTGGTGACTTTGTCCAGAGTTTATCATGGTGTTCTTGTAGTTGTCCCTGAAAAGTTCTGATGGCTGCTGTCTGACTGTGTGGCAGTGGTTTGTGTAGACACCCCGGGAGTTCTGCTTTCCTGCTCGACCTCGTCTCTGCTGCTCTCTTTGCCTCCTGATCTGCCCTTTCATTCCCTTCGACTCCTAGGTGTGATGGGATCCATGAGACTGTGACTTGAAGGTTCGGTGAGTGTGTTCTGAGGGATCACAACTGTTTGTGGAACATGTCCATGATGTAATGTGAAGGGCCTGTTTTGGCGCTATTTGTGGCTGCGATGGCTGCTGTGCTATCTGCCCAGATGGACAGACCTTCTGTGCTGATTTCCTGTACTGCTGCCAGATGCAATCCTAATATCATTCCTATGCACTCACCTTCATACACCTCGTGGTGTTCTTCCTTCCCTAGTCTGTCCTTTTCCTCCTCCCTCTCGTAGAGTATTGCTGCCGCTCCTACATGGTCTTTGTAGCCTGAACCATCTGTGAATACCTTCCATCTTGTGTGATCATTCTTGAGTGCCTCCAGCACTTTGGCCTTATCCTCCCATATCCGTACTTCTAGTTTTGGGTCCCAGGACGCCCTGTACCTGACTGCTCGCTTCTTTTCCATGGTCTTGGGTGTCAGGCCATATCTGCCCATGAGGTCATGTAGCGGGGATGGATGTTTGGTCAGTTTTTGGTATCGTGCTGCTTCCCTGACTCGCTTGGCTATTGGATGCTCATCGGGGATGGTTAAGAGCCTTACAGCTGCTTGGTGATGTTGTCATTCTATTTTGAGCGGCATGGGCAGCAGTGCTGCGTGAATGTCGAGGATGTCGGTCACTGTGGTCATCATTGCTCCGGTGATCATGATGGCTGCTTGTTGTTGAATGGATATGAGTTTCCTCATGATGCCTTGTGTTGCTGCTGTCTGTTTCCAAGTTTTCTCCTTTTTTCTAGATGTTGGCATGAGGGTGATGTCAGCTGCATATAGTATTCGAGGTAGAGCCTTAGCCTTGTATAGTTGTCGGACTAGTTGCGCCGTCATGCCAGTTCTGAGGCCTGTTATGTGCTTGAACTGTGAAACCCATTGTTGGCCCTTCTTAATCATGACTGTGTGTTGCTTGTTCCATCTAAGCTGCTGGTCCATCAGTACACCTAAGAATTTTGTGCATGGGTCTGGCCTTATCACTGTTTGTCCTATTTGTACTCCTGGTCCCACTATTCTTCTTGTTTTTCCTGGATTTGTTGGGTCCGGCTCGCGTTTTTGGGTGTAGTTGACTAACTTGAATTTCGGTATGCCAAATTGGCAATTGTGGGTTTGTGCCCATTTTAGGATGCCGCCTCCTCGGTTCATCAGCTGCTCCACACCTGCGTGCGCCTTTGTGATGTCTGTGCTCCATCTCATCCCTGCCAGGTCATCCATGAGAGTGTACCCCTCCTCTTTGCGATTTTCCTGTAAGCTGTTTAGTAGACCCGCCGCATATAGAATGTAACCAACCGCCGAAAAGGGGTCTCCTTGATCCTCTCCTCTGAGCACTTCAAAGGGTTCTGATAGGTAGTCATCAAAGGATATCTGTGTGATCCATTTTCTGTACTGGCATCGCATCCAGACCATAATTGCTGTTGGTACACCTATTTTCTTCAGCTCATGATATAACATGTTGAGGTCTACACTCGGGAATGCACCCTTGACATCCATGTAAAGCACCGCTACTGTTTGTCCTTCTTGCCATAGCCTCTTGATTCTGTCTACCATGAGGTGGATGGAGTCCATCGTGTTCCTGCCCGGTCTGGCTCTGAATTGCATGGCCGGCATTAGCCCTAGCAGTTCCGCTTGTTTGGTGATTTCTTCAGCAAGGCAGCTATTGAGAAGTCTTCCATGTCCGTTGGATAGTGTTATTGGTTGCCATGCATTTGGATCTCTGTAGTCCAGTTTACCTGGTTTTTTCAGCACTATTGTTTCTGTCTTGGACCAGTCATCAGGGTAGATGTTCAGTGTGAAGGTGGCTCTGTAAATTGGTCCTAGATAGGGTACTATCCGCTCGCTGACCACCTTAAAGATGTCATTGGGTATTGTTCCTGTTCTGGTAGCTTTCCCTTTTTTGACTCATCATATGGCTTGTGAGATCTGCCGATCCGTCAGTGGCATGAAATTCCACTTCGCTGCTGGATATTCTGGGTCTGTAGGAATATTCGTGTATTCGGTGGAGGTGGGAAGAAAGCTTTGCGGTATATTTGTTCTTTCTCTGAGTTGTCCTCTACCATCCTTTCCTCCCCATTTGCCCCTGTCAGTTTTAGCGCCGGTACTCTCATCTTTCCCCCATCTGTATAGCCATTCTCCATCAATCTTCCAATATCCCATACTGAACTAGTATCCGTGTTTTTGATGTACTTGACCCACATTCATATTTTTGCATTTTTGATTTCCACATTGTATGCTTGTCTGATGCAGCAATATTCTTTGTGTACCAGGTGGTCAATGTCGTGTTGTTTCCAATGGGATTTGTTGGCCAAGTTGCTTGTCTGTTTCTTCATCTCTGTTAGCTGCTTGTTCCACCATCTTTGGTATGGGCTGGGTTTTGCTTTGGGTACAAGTTCATCCCGGAGTCTAGTGAACATATCATCAAACATTGTTAGGGCTTCATTGAACTCATCTTTATCGTTAAGCTCCTTCGGGGGTGCTACTTTCTCTAGCTCTTCCTTAGTTCTCTCTTTGAATTTTGTCCAGTCGGTTTGTGCCCAATTCCACCATGTTTGTTGATCTACATGTGGAATTCTGACATCAATGATAGTGTGTATTGGGATGTGATCTGTGAGAACTGGTCATTTGGCTGGGATTGTGTTGTATGTCATGATGTGTTCTGCTAAGTCTTCCGAGCAGAATATGTTGTCCACTCTGGTGTAATTCCCGGAATTGTGGGTGCACAGCATTGGTAGGTGTTCTGGTAAGGCCATGTACATACCGTGTCATGCGTTAAGGTTGAGGAGGATCTGGGCGGCTTCCAGGTTCCTTGGTGTGAACAGGTGATGGTTTTGTGGCTCATCCCAAAGGGGGTGATGTCAGTTGAAATCTCCTAACCATATATAGTGGAGCGGCCCTCTTGGTCTCTCCTGTGCCATGGGTGATCTCATCCATTCGTTGAGTGCTTGTAGTGTGTTGTTGTTGTTGCAGTCATTGTATATGTTGAAGATTCTGAGCGTCCCGGTCCCGGTTGTTAGTTGTACTGCCATAATTTCTGTGCATGGGATTTCTATCTGGGTCCAGCTGCCTGTGGAGACGCGAGTGTGGAGCATCATTACTGAGCACGATCGTGGGCTCTCTGGTTTGCCAAAGTGTTCTATGTGTCCTGTTGGGTAGATGACCCTGAGGTTTGGGAGAGCTCTTGTCCTTCCTTTGGAGTCTATGTACAGTTCCTGTATCGCAAATATGTCAGCTCTAAGGAAGTCATGCATGGCATTGTCCGATTTGTTGGTATTTAACTGCATTATGTTCAGCATTCTTCTTTGTTCCCTTTCTTGTTGTGTTAGTTCCATCCTTCGCTACCAAAGTGTTGCATCTGCTCTTCATTTCTGAGTCTCATGGGTTCTTCGCTCCATCTTCCTGGTGTTGTGGGTGTAATTGAGACCGTTGGCGGGTATCGTATTTGCAATGGTGGTGGAGGCTGTATGTACTGTGTCATGTGTTGTGGCGGCATCATCGACATCGGTTGTGACATGTACTGCATCGCTGGATGTGGCATTCCTGCCTGGTAGGGTGCCATTTGCATTGTCGGGTAAGCCTGTGTATATGGTTGGGATCCTGGTGTTGGTTGAGATGATGGTGGTCTGGGGTGTGATGAAAACCTGTATTGTTGAAGCGTCCTCTGTCCTCGTTCTCTGGTGAGCGACCGTCTGGGTCCTCGACTGGGTCCTCTGTTTCCTGATGGTGCTGGTGTGGGGTCGTGGGTTGATGGTCCTTGCGGTAATGGGCTTTTTCCTCCTCCTCCTTCTCCCAGTTCCCCTCCTGCTAGTTGTCCTTTACCTCTGTTCCTTTGCACTGTCGTCCACTCATTGTATTCATCGCATATGTTGGTCCTCCATCCCTGGTTGAAGTCCTCTTGTACGGGTTCATCCATCCTGCACCAGGGGTTTGGATTCCTGGTCATGAATAGGCAATATGCTCACTCCGGGTCCCATCTCATTTTCTCCCTTAGCTTCTTCTGAAACTCAGGGCACTCCCTGCTGGCCGCTCCATGACCTGTTTTTTGGCAGTTAGCGCAGAAGAGTTGTTGTTCACTGGCTTGGCCCTGTGCCTCCCTGCGCATCTCACGCAGATGTCGTTTTCTGCTTTGCATTGTTCTGCAATGTGGCCAAAGGTATTGCATTTGATGCATCATTTTGGGTCCAGGTTGTTCTTCTTTGCCCGTAGTATCTTGCTTTGTACTACCACTCTACCTGTGAGGAGTTCGTTAGCATCTTCTCTTGTATCCATGGAAAAGATGGCATGGGTGTGCCGCTGCCCCTCCTTCCGTTTCTCAATTTGCTTAATTCAATGTATTCCCTTTATGGCTCCCGTTCGTAATCCGCTTGCCGTTTCTATTCTCCGTTGTTCTATTGTGCTGTCGATGGGTGTTTCCATGGGTAGGGCCTCGACCACAACCTCAGCATAGTTTGGCCACAGTGTAGCTGATGATCCCCATGCTGCTGCTAGCCACTGCATCCTGTCATCTTGTTTCATCCACTTTGCTTCCTCTGTACTTCTCAGCAGTAAAAATGCTCCCTTGTTCGCTATCTTTGTGGCTGCTACTACTTCTGGTTTTATGGTTTCCGCTCCTTCGTCTCCAACAATGGTTGCTATTGCTAGGTTGGCTTTCAAGACTATTTCCCTTTCTCCCAGGGTCCAGTCTGATGGTGTCTGCGAAATCATGACTATTCGACGGTCTTTTATGTCGGCTTCCCTGACCGCTGAATTGTGCTGGTGGTGACTGTGATGAGTGGGAGGTGGTAGGGTGTGTGCTCTCGCTGCATGTGCATAAGAGGCATTCAGTGGACCATCTGTGAGCTCGCCATCCTCACCGTCACTGTGATGATGGCTGTCTGGTAGGGAGTTGCCTAATGTGGCTATCTTCGTCGAAATCTCTGTTATTTTGTTTGTTACCTCTTACAATTTTGCCCATGTTGTCTGTGCTGTCATGGCAATTCCTTCGACCTTTTCTCCTATCTTGTTCATCTTCATCGTCAGTTCTCCTGCGATGCTCTCCATTATCTCTATTTTTCTCTCCTCTGGTTTATCCCTCCAGGACCATTCCTGCATTATTTTGGCTGCTAAAGCTATCTTGTCGAGTGCTTCGTTCAGCACCATTTTGGTTCTGCCAGTTTCTTTTGTGGCCGCCACTAGCTGTAACATTCTGGCTGGTAAGGCCATGCTCCAATTGTCTCCCCTCGCCATGAGTTTCCACGCTACTGCTTTGTCGACGAGGATTTGAAATTCCTTGTTCTCGCTTTCGGTGTGTGTTGGGCTTGATGTCCTTGGGTTTGTGTTTGTGTTTGGTTTTGTCCTTGTGTGAAATGTTAGTCTCGCCTGTGTTGGCGTACCATCTTTCCCAGTGTTTACTGTGTTTCTCGTCGTCATGTGTTTTGTATTCCCTTCCTTATATAGCAATAGGGGGTTTCAGGTTTTGAAATATGAAGGTGTAGCAGTGTATTTCTCTCTTAATCTGAGTAACTTTGCCTACCAAAGCCTTATTGCCCACTTTTCGAAGCATGGGAATAGTCGTAGGTGGTGGCAGTACTAGATCAAAGAGCCCTCTCACCAAGAATGTTAATAGCCATACACACTCAACTATGCACAAGCCACATCCCACTCCAATGTCACCTACACTGAATAGGAAAAGCAGACACGCTGCTATGCCCATGCTGCAGAATGGAACTGGAAATGTTACAACACTTCCTACTCAGGTCTCCAGCACATAAAAGAGCCAGAGCCAAAATGCAATGGGAATTATCCAATCAAAACTGGGGATAGGCCCCATGTCATCACCGAGGAAAGTGCTCCCAGCAGTTTTTTGTTATATCAATACCACCAGAAGACTCCAACACATATATAGAGAGATTCCGGAGCTGCAGAATGAGGAACAAGGATAAGAGAAGAGGAACAAGGGAAAAGAAGGAGGAAAAGAGAAGGTCGGATGGGAAGCAAGGACACAATGGAAAGGGAATGCTTGAAGGAAAAGGCAGAACATCATACCACAGGCACACAGACTTAGTAGAGACCATGCTCAAATACCTATTAGGTTGGATGCTAATGTGTCATGGATTCCACTAGGTGTTATGATTGTGCACTAATTGATCATCAGAAAGGGGTCATGGGGCTAATTGTGGGAAAAGGCAAAGGGAAATACTTTGCGAAGGTGAATGATCCTAAGATGTTTAGTTGGACCTTGACTCCACTATTAGTAGAGTCCTCAACACTTTGCATGTCCAATAGAGAAGAAAGTTAAACATGTTCCATTTGCAATGATCTTCGCAGAATGTACTGACAAAAGGGATGTTAAAACAATGATATGGATAGATGATTAAATGGTATAACTATCAAAGGTGCTATCAAGGTTGATATTTAAACTAAGGAACTATTATATCTATGCAAGCTAAGTCTTTATGAGGCTTTGCGATCCATTCTGCTACTTAGATATATCACTTATATCCTTTTACCACTATGCAATTACTTGGCGAAGGATTTCTGACATGAAGCACTTACTCGTTATCTCTTCTCATCCTTATTGGATTCACACTATTCCTTTGTTCTTCACTTATGAGCTAACCCATTTGGGCCTGGCATTGCATTGCAATCCTGAATTAACTATAGTATAAAGCTATGATATTGAATAGGTAGTTCCTTAGCTTAAATATCAACCTTGATAGCACTTCGATAGTGATACCAATTAATCATCTATCCTTATCATCGTTTTAACATCCCTACTGTCAGTACATTCTGCAACGGTCATTGCAAATGGATGTTATATATATATGCCAAGCTCCACTATGCTTTCCAGACGATTTCCGAGGTCATCGATCACTATATGAACATTCCGGCATTCCGGCCGATCCTCCGGTCAATTGATTATCCTTCCGATCCATTTTGTGTTTGTTACCAAGTTCAACTCGAATCTCGGTTGATTTTGTACTCCATTCCTTGGCTCAATAACTTCGGAACAACCTCGGATACATCACATGACACTCGGTCATCATGACCGATGCATTCCCACACCTGTCAGCTCTTGGAAAACACCATTATTGTATTATTTCAAATCCTTCTCACTTATTGTCTTTTATTTAACAATTAGGCAGTTTAGTACTTAGGTCAACTTGATTAGTTTGGTTCCTCAGCTTGAAATAAAAGTTACCTTCTATACTCCTTCTCTATTACACTTAATCACGTCCAGATCAATCAATCGGATACCTCCGATGCTCCGGAACTTCATTCTTCTTCGCACTTTGCAGGGACACCCAGATAACATGTAGGGAGCATTGCTGAAAGCTTCGCTGAAGTCCCATCACTTCCCAAGGCCCGTGTAGCCTTTCCATTACTTCATTTTGCCGTTACTATAGTTTCCGGACTCCGAAGCTTTGAACAGAGCTCCGGAACCTTGATCTATTTCCTTCCGGTGCATGGCCTTAACAACAGAACATGTTTTACTTTCTTCTATATCAGACACACAAAGTGTCAAGGACTCTACTAATAGTGGAGTCAAGGTCTGACTACCTAGTTAGGATTGTCTTACCTCGTGAAGTAATTCTCTTCGCTATTTCCCACGACTAACCCCGTGACCCATTCCTGATGATCCATTAGTGCATGATCATAACAGGAACTACCTATTTAATATCATAGCTTTATACTATAGTTATTTCAGGATTGCAATGCAATGCCAGGCCCAAATGGGTTAGCTCATAAGTGAAGAACAAAGGAAAGGATATAAAAGGGATAGTATGAATCCAATAAGAATGAGAAAAGATAACAAAGGACTGCTTCACATCGGAAATCCTTTGTGAAGTAAATACATAGTAGTAAAGGGATGTACTTGATATACCTAAATAGCAGAAAGGATCACAAAGCTTTGTAAGGACTTAGCTTTGCATAGATATAACAGTATCCCCCTTGTCGGGACATGTGACACATGATAGGGGTACTTACTTCATTTTTCCTACATTTCCTCATTTCTTTCTCTTTGCTATTTTTTGGATCCTTCTACACCTTTCTGTATCCTTCTATATCCTTCCATATCCTTCTACTTCTTCCTATCATCCTTCAGAGCTTTCTATTATCTTCCAGATACTTCTATCTGTTTCCCGCGCTGTCGCTTACTCATCCAAACACTCATATATATAGTACAGTAGTTGACACCTAGTTCCCCATCTTGACCTCTTGGTCTTTGGAACTAGGTTAGTACTTGTATCTTCATTTACACTCAATATACTTACTTGGTCTTTGGAACTAGTTTTCCTTGTGCAACTCTGGTGATTGGCCCTTGTGCTATCACTGTTGTCTGGATGATTATCTCTTTCAGCCTTTGTGTGTGGTGCTAGCCCCACTCCTCACCTCAGCTTGTGCTTGAGCCTGTGCTTTCCTCCATGCTTTTCCCTTCATCACTACACCCCTCTTAGGCTTTTGCCCTTGAAAGCCTATGTGATCTGCAACAATTGAAGAATCTAAGAATAAACAAAAAGGAAAAGTAAAATTTTAAATGTCACGCAATTTATGATTGAGGTAAATGAAAATTTTGGAGCTTAATCTGCCCTTAACAAAGAATGAGTATAAAATGAGGTGTTTTTCTTGATTTTTTTCCAAGTCCTCATTTTCCTCACAATGTCCTTCACAGTAACTGCAACTCAAATGATGCAAGAACAATGAGCATGACTTGTCTGTGAACAGGTGGAATGTGCCTGCCTCTGTCAACTTGAGGTCAAAGCTCAAGAAGCAGCCTTCACAACAGTTGGAGGAAGAAGCTGCTCATGAGGCGGAAGAGAGAAGAGTCGAATAGGAGAAACAGCTTGACAAAGAATGAAGGGCAGAGAAGAGGAGGGAGAAAGAATGGCTTGTTGAGGAGGTCATCGCAAAGGTGAAAGCTGACACATTGAAAAAGTTGGCAGAAGAAGCCAAGAGAAATAACAGAAGGAAGGCACAGGCATTAGGGAAATTGGAAGTGCATTGGGAGCATGCAGCTCATGCAGCATTGCAAAGGATGAGTAACATGGTGTTGAGGGAGCCTTTGGGCTCAAAATCTAAAGTTTATAAGTTGGCTTCTGTGGTTCGCAATCCCCCAGAAGTTGAAGAGGTAGTATTAAAAAGGAAATGTTCAGTTCCTATGGTGAGTGGAGTTTCATTCACAATTAAACTGAATAGTTAATGACTTTTTTGTAGACTGGTGGGGCCCCAGATCCCAATGACAATCCTGCTCCAGGAAACAACAACAATGATGTTGAACCTCCTCCTCCTACCCCTTCACATAATTGCGAAGCTTGCCTTTGATGCATTATGCAGGGGATGACTTCTCACTGCATCACTCAACCTGGCAAGCCTCAAACACAGGCTTGCTTGATTTATCACCAGCATCAACAGAGATGTAGCTGGTCTGGGGATGATGCAGCCCAGAGATTGAGAAGAAAGAAGCTGAGGATCAAAGAAGAGGATTTTTACCAAGGTCCCATGAGGCATGCAGCAGAGAGGAGAGTGGTAGGGGTGGAGTTTGTTGTGACATGCTATACAGGATACAGTACTTACTTTATTGTTCCTATATCTCCTTCTTCCTTTATCTTTGTTACTATTTGGATCCAGCTACATTCTTCCATATCCTTCTACATTGTTCAGCATACTTCTATCTACTTCCCATGCTGTTGCTTACTCATCTAGACACTTGTATATATAGTACAGTAAGCTGACACCTAGTTCCCCATCTTGACCTCTTGGTCTTTGGAACTAGTCTTCCTTGTGTGACCCTAGTGATTGGCCCTTGCGCTATCACTGTTGTCTTGATCATTATTTCTTTTAGCCTTCATGTGTGGTGCTAGCCCCACCCCTTACCTCAGTTTGTGCTTTGAGCCTGTGCTTCCTCTGTGCTTTCTCCCTTCGTCACCACAGAGTTTGGGGAGAAGTTAGATTTGCTTGCAGAGCAAAATGAAGACTTAAAGAAACAGCTGGGAATGCTGTTGGGTTTCGCAAGTAGGGCAGCACTTGCGATGGAAATGGTTGTCCACCTTATACAACAATAACCTGAGGAAGAAGAAAAGGGAGAGGAAGACAAAGAAAAAAATGAAGAGGAAGAAGAGAATGAAGAGGAGATGAGAAGAAGGGTTCATGAAGGGAAAAGATGCACAGAGTAGTTCTGCGAAGGAATTTAATAAGCAGTGGGTGTTATGAAAGCATCCATTTTCTATTATTATCCTTTTATTTTATCTTTACTTACCTAATCACTAAAGTGCTTATACTAGTGCTTGTTACATTTTCATTTCTGTCTAGATTACATGTGTCAACCTTATTGTTCTCGCATTGTCATTTCACCTATGTGCAACTCTCTCATGGCTGTCACTTCATTGACAGGACATCGTCACTATTGTCCCACCTCCATGCTTCTTTTTATATTGCCTTATTGTTTACTCATTGAATACCTGCAGCCTTACTTATGGATATGAGTGACTCTTATTGTAGATCCTCACGGTTATGGTGTGAGATGATTGTCACAATTTCATATCCCATTAGTATATAAGACTCAGTATTTTGTAGTTGTATTCCTTAGCTCTATTCTTGTCTATTCTCCTTGGTAGCTAGACTAGTATTGGGTTGTTTTATCCATTCTCATTGCTGTCACAAAGAGGTGACAATGGTGGTGGGGCGGAGCGGAGACTTAGATGGGAACAGACAGATACTGGTCCCAACGACAAAGTTATATTGATGGTAGGTACAGAGAAGTAAGTAATGACATACCTGGTCCCAACAACAAAGAGGTCAAGATAAGGGACCAGGTTGTGGGGACTGGCTTATACATACAAGGTGAAGTGTGGGAACTATGATGTAATACTGTATAGCTTAGGCACAAGGAATGGAACGGAACTGATAGAATGGGATGGGAGGTTCCACAATGATTATTGTAGGTAAGGGTGCTTGGATGGTGTATCATAAAGAAAGGAAAATGATAGGGGGTGGCTCACTTCATGACAATCGCTTTTTCGTCCTTTTGCTCATCAACTATTGTGTGATGCCTGGTTATCTCTTGTGAGAGCTAGCAAGTTCCTGACAGTGGGACTTGTAATTAGTTGTTGTTTTTTGTTGTTTTTATAATATAAGTAATTTTAACTTATGTTTGTTGTTTGAATCTGTCATTAGTAAGAGTTGAGTTGCATAATGTTTCATGAGATCTTTGTTGATGTTGAAATGAGTGAAGTTCATTCTGTGAGGAAAGAATCACAAACAATTTGTTGAGTGAAGGGAAATTGTGAGTAATCAAGTTAGTTCTGCAAGGTATGGATCATGAAGCTCTTTAGTGTAGGGAATGGAAATTGGTATGTAATGAATTAGATAGAATGAAATGGAATGGCAATGGATCATGATTGTTTTGCAAGGACTAGTTCATGAAGAAATTTACTGAGTAAAAGAAAGATTAGTATATACAGGAAATGAATCGGAAAGGAAAAGGAATGGTTGAGGGATCATGATGGTCCAGGTTTGTGAGGGTAACGAAGATGGAAAGCTGGAATCAGCTTGTCCACATGAACTTCATTTGTGGAAACCCAGGAAAACTCTTCATCAATACCTTCATATCCTGCCCACTGTATGTAATAGCATAGTGGACACTTTTTATGTCAACAATCCAATTTTGAATCTAAGACCTCTGAGACATTGTATTCCTCTTTGCTGTCAACTTCCACCAGAGGTGGGGGAGTTTGTTCATGATGAGGAATTGAATTCGGAGTATAAGGTTTGAGTTGGGATATGTGGAAGACAGGATGAATATGACTAAGGTGTGAGGGAAGTTTTAACTTGTATGAGAGAGTTCCTATGCACTCGAGAACCTTGAAAGGTCCAAGATACTTCTCAGAGAACTTCGCAGTAGGTCAAGTGGTTTTTATGTTCTTTGCTAGCATGAATACCTGTGAATCAATTGGAAATTCTGGGTGAGTAATGCATTTTTTGTCCGCTTGCTCTTTGTATCAAGCTTGCATGTTAGTAATTTCTTCACAGAGGAAAGAATGAAGCTCATCTAAATTCATTGCAAAGTCAATCATGTGATCAGAACGGATGTCAATTTCAGGTTTCACTGTAATGTTAGGGTGATAACCTTTGTTTGCAAAGAATGGAGTAATACCAGTGGAAGCATTAGGAGCATTGTTGTATGCAAATTCCGCAATAGGCAGAAGCTTTGCCCAATCATCCTGTTGATACACGCAATACATATGGATGTATTGTTCCAGAGTCTAGTTAACTCATTCCATTTGTCCATCCCCCTCAGGATGATATCCAGAGGTAAAGTGTAATTTGATTGAGAGAGCCTCACCTAAAGTGCAAAAGAAAGCTGAAACAAATTCCGAACCATGATCAGAAGTGACATGGCTAGGAACTCTGTGTTATGAGAAAATGTGATGAACAAATAATTCCACGAGTTCTTTGGATGTTATTTTGTCATGTGTCACAATGAAAATGCCTGATTTCGAGGCTTGGTCCATGATTACTAAAATAGCTGTATGCCCTTTAGAGCCAGGTAATTGTTTGATGAAGTCCATTGAGATAGAATCCCAAGGTCAAACAGGATCTGGAAGTGGTTTGAGTAGACCATAAGGCCAATGTCAATGAGGTTTGTTGCATCCGTAAACCATACACAAATTAATATAATTGCAAACAAATTCGCAAACCTTTGGCCAAGTGCATTGCCATTGAATGGCATCTAGAGTCCAGTTCTGACCAGAATGACCCAAGAGAGGGTGGTCATGAAAATAACATAGGATTTGAAGGTGTAAATTGGAAATGTTAGGAATGTAAATGTGATTGTCAAGTCATAACAGTCTAAGAGGGCCTATTGTCCAATGAGTGCTCAAACCTTCCTTCACAAACTTCAATTCCACAATTGATTCCAGATCCAATTTGATCAAATTGCGAATAGCAGAATGAAGTGCCTTGATATCCATAACAATGGAGGCATGAAGGGCCAGTTCTTCTAGGAATATAGCTCAAAGGGAAGTAGTTAGTTGTTCATTAGTGAAGATAGGTCTGAAGTTCCATGGGTTAACTTGTGCATAACCGATATCCCCCTCTTTTGGGTAGATGTCCCAGTGTCTAGTCATTGAATCAGGTTTTTCACCTAACCTACCTGGTCTGAATCAGATCACCATGTTGAATTGGTGCAGGTACTCTGACCAACAAACTTGTTGTCACATAAGGATTTTTGTGGTTGAGAAGTATTTGAGCTTTTTGTGGTCAGTAACGGCATCAATAGGATCACCAGATCCTTCGACATAGTGTTGCCACCCTTTGAATGCTTTGAAGATCACAAGAAGTTCCTTGTTGTGAGTGTTGTAGTTGAGTTCCACAGCTTGAAAAGTCCTCAAGAGGAACACAATGGGGTGAATTTCCCTGTCAGGTAGGAGGATTGAGAGGATCGTGGCTAATGCATAATCCAAAGCATCAGTTTCCACAATAAGATGCCAGTTAGGTTCCCAATGTGCCAGAACAGGAGTGTGAGTGAAGCTATATTTGAGCTTCTCGAAGGCTTCCTGACAATTGTTGTTCCATAGCCAAGGAGCGTCCTTTCACATAAGATGAGTCATCAGAAATACAATATTGCTATAATCATAAATAAAATGTCAGTAAAAATTGGCAAAGCCAAGAAAAGACTGGACATCTTTGACTTTCCGAGGCACCAGCCAGTCAATAATAGCTTGAACTTTGTCTTTCAACATTGTTACACCCTCCAGAGAAAGAAAGTAACCTAGATACTCTACCATGTTGACCTCCCATTTGCATTTCACAAGGTTCATGGAGAGTCAATGCTTTTGAAGACAACGGAGGACTTTGCAAATGTGTTCGTGATGTAATGCCTCATCATCAGAGTAAATAAGGATATTTTCAAGGTAGATGATCACATAAACATCCAAGAGGTCAGTGAATATATTGTTGATGAACCTTTGGAAAGCTGCAGGAGCATTAGTAAGACTGAATGGCATAACCTTCCATTTGTAAGAACCCCAGCATGTTCTAAATGTTGTTTTCCATTCATTGCCTTCCATGATTTGAACTAAATGGTACGCATGAGCAAGTTTGAGTTTGGTATAGTACTTAGCTTTTTTCGGAGCATCTAGTAAGTCAGAAATTAGAGGCAAAGGATAGCAATCCTTCTTTGTGATCTTGTTAAGACCATGGAAATATATGCAGAGTCAAAGTTTTCCATCTTTCTTCAGTACAAACAATACTGGAGCTCTGTGAGGAGAGGATGAAGGTTGAATAGCACCTGATTCGAGGTGCTTATCAATGAAATCACAGAGCCTCTAATTCTTTAGCAGAAAGAGGGTAAAGATGACCAATAGGTGGTTTGGCACCTTCCTCCAATTCAATCTTGAGGTCATAAGGTTGGTGCTCAGGCAGCACTTCAGATTTGACTTCATCGAAGACATCTGTCAAGTCCGTGTAATGCTTTGGTAATGACAAGGGATTGCTTTTGGATGCTGAAGTAGTTGAAGCAGCTTGCACTGAAACTTCAGTATGAACTGCACATAAGAGCAATGGTTTGCACTTGGCATTCTTGCAAGCACAGTTGAAAAGTTCTGCATTGACAAGAGCAATGTCAATCTCTGGGTTTTTGAGTTGCAAAGTGGCCATTTGAGCCACTGAAGGATAGGTCTAGATAGGTTCATAAGGGAAAGAGTCTGATAAAGGACAAGGTGAATAGCAAGAATGAGTTTGTGTTATATCTATGCAAGCTAAGTCTTTATGAGGCTTTGTGATCCATTCCACTACTTAGATATATCACTTATATCCTTTTTGTTGTGACATGCTATACAGGATACGGTACTTAATTCATTTTTTCATACACTTCCTCCGTTCTTTACCTTCATTACTGTTCGGACTCTTCTACACCTTTCCGTACCCTTCTATCATCCTTCAAAAGCATTCCATCACATTCTAGATACTTCTATTGGCTTCCTGCGCTGTCGCTTACTCATCCGAACACTTGTATATATAGTACAGTAGTTGACACCTAGTTCCCCATCTTGACCTCTTGGTCTTTGGAACTAGGTTAGTACTGGTATCTTCATTTACACTCAATATACTTACTTGGTCTTTGGAACTAGTTTTCCTTGTGCGACCCTAGTGATTGGCCCTTGCACTATCACTGTTGTCTAAGATCCCTATTTCTTTCAGCCTTTGTGTGTGGTGCTAGCCCCACCCCTCACCTTGGTTTGTGCTTTGAGCCTGTGCCTCCTCTGTGCTTTCTCCCTTTGTCACCACACTTTTACCACTACGCAATTACTTCGCGAAGGAATTCCGACACAAAGCACTTGTTATCTCTTCACATCCTTATTGGATTCACATTATTCCTTTTATATCCTTTCCTTTGTTCTTTACTTATGAGTTAACCCATTTGGGCATGGCATCACTTTGCAATCCTGACTTACCTTTTGTTATGATCGTGCACAAAGGGATCGTCAGGAATGATTGCAGGAAAATACAAAGTGAAAGACTTCGTGAGGTAATATGATCCTAGACAATTTAGTCGGACCTTGACTCCACTATTAGTAGAGTCCTCGACACTTCGCGTGTCTGCAAGAGAAGAAAGTTAAACGTGTTCCGTTCGTGATGACTATCACGGAACGTACTGACAGCGAGGATGTTTAAAACAATGATATAGATAGAAAGGATTAATTGGTATCACTATCGAAGTGCTATCAAGGTTGATATTTAAACTAAGGAACTACCTATTCAATACCGTAGCTTTATACTAAAGGTAAATCAGGATCGCGAAGCAATGCCATGCCCGAATTGGCTAGCTCGTAAGTAAAGAACAAAGGAAGGGATATAAAAGGGATAGTGTAAATCCGATAAGGATGATAAGAGATAACGAGTAATTCCTTCATGTCGGAATTCCTTCGCGAAGTAATTGCATAGTGGTAAAAGGATATAAGTAATATCTAAGTAGCGGAATGGATCGCGAAGCCTCGTAAAGACTTAGCTTGCATAGATATAACACCTTTAGTATAAAGCTACGGTATTGAATAGGTAGTTCTTTAGTTTAAATATCAACCTTGATAGCACTTCAATAGTGATACCAATTAATCATCTATCCTTATCATTGTTTTAACATCCCTACTGTCAGTACGTTCTGCAATGGTCATCGCGAACAGAACATGTTTACTTTCTTCTATATCAGACACACAAAGTGTTGAGGACTCTCCTAATAGTGGAGTCAAGGTCTGACTACCCAGTTCAGGATTGTCTTACCTCGCAAAGCAATCCTCTTTGCAATTTCCTGTGACTAACCCCATGACCCATTCCAGACAATCTATTAGTGCACAATCATAACAGTTTGTGAAGAAGGTCACAAAGAACTCTTTTCAGAACTAAGGGTAGGCTGATCCCGTGAAGGATCAGTTTCTTCCAGAACAGTTGTTCATGGAAGTGAGGACATCAAGGAAAACTCAACTTGCTTAGTGGAATGGAAAGAAATGTTTCTCGATGCCCAGTCAATCAATGGATTGTAGCAGGTCAAGAAACTGTAACCTAAAACTGCTTCGCAAGAAGAATCTAGTGAGGTGACATAGAATGTCAGTAGTAGTAGCTCACCAGAGGGAAACCAAACATTAAGAGAAGTAGTCTCAGAAATTGGTTTTGGAGATAAAAAACCATTGAAAAGTCGGAGATTGTGTCATATGTATGCAAATCAAGTTATTCTGCGATTCCGCAATCCATTTACCTACTTTGCAAAGAGTTCCTAAGCCCAGGAATCCTTTGTTATCTTTCCTCATCGTTATCAGATGAGTACTATACCTATTATATCCCTTCCTTTGTTCTTTACTCCACAAGCTAGTCTATTCAGAGTTAGTATCACTTCGTGATGCTTATGTAATGCATAGTATAAAGCTATGACATTGAATAGGTAGTTCTGTAGTTTTAATATTGACTTAGATCTGCTCTCTCTTCATATTACAGATGTTCTGCAAAGCAACCTTCACAAACTGATGCTGCTATTACCTTTATATTAGACCATTGATGTGTTGAGGGCACTACCAATAGTAGTGTTGATGTCCAACTACCTTTCCATCACTCCGCAAATCGTTCCTCACTTTGCGAGGGAATTATCCCCTCTTATTCCCAACCAATTCTGCGATTACATTGCGATCATTCTGCAATTCCGGAGTTGCATGATCTTAACAGATTGATTGAAGGAATCAAAGAAGTAGGAAGAGAATGTTCATGTACAAAACGAGAATCAATAAAACAGTCAGTAGAACCAGAATCAAGTACAGAGATAAAAGAAAGCTTTGCGGGAACATTGTGAGGATGCTCGCAAAGTGAAAAATCTATAGTAAGCGGTATAGTAAAAGAATGCTCATCATAAGAGAGAGTGGATATGTTTAATCTCACTTCCCCAGTAGTACAAACCTGCTCAACACAACTCCCACTTCATACTAGGGTACTGTCACAAAACAATCTTTTTATTATTCTTTTACTTTTCTTTTATTTACTGACCTAATCATTAAAGTGCTTACACTAGCGCTTATTATATTTTCATTTCCGTTTAGATTACACTCGTCAACCTTATTGTTCTCGCGTTGTCATTTCACTTAGGTGCGACTCTCTCATGCCTGTCAGCTCATTGACAGGATGACGTCATCATTGTTCCACCTCTATGCTTTCTTTTATATTGCCTTATTGTTTACTCACCTAATACCTACAGTCTTACTTATGGATATGAGTGACTCTTATTGTAGATCCTCACGGTTACAGCGCGAGATGATTCTCATGGTTTCATATCCCATTAGTATATAAGACTTAGTATTTTGTAGTTATATTCCTTAGCTCTATTCTCATCTATACTCCTCGGTAGCTAGACCTGTAGTTGGGTTGTTTTATTCATCCTCATTGCTTTCTCATCCTCTTGCTCATCAATTCTCATGTGACGCCTGGTTGTCTCTTGTGAGAGCTAGCGAGTCGCTGACAGGTACAGGAGTTGCAGACTATTTTTCTGATACTGAAGAGGTACTTACCACTGCTTCCTGTGTTTTCATGGCATGTCCACAAGCTTTGTGAGCTTTTCACTTCTTGAAGTCATCGAACTTATGATTTCCACCACAAAACCTGCACAACCCTAACTTCTTCCAGCATTCCAATTCCTTCGCGAGGAGTTTGCCATCTGAGCCTAGGTTGTTTGTGTATGCCAGACAAGACACTGCAGAACTTGTCGATGATGAGGAATTTCCACCACCACTAGCCCTACCTTTTTCCCCCAAGTTATTTGTTGAAGTTGTTGGTGTGTTGTTTGTGGAGGATGATGAGGGAGATTATGAAGAACTTGGCTGATTCTTCTTCGATGCATTTGATGCATTCCCTCCTGAGGAAGCACTTGTTAATCTAGTGGCTTCTCTTCTCTGCTCTTCTTTTTGTCTCCAGTACCTGTTATTTACACAAAGTACTTTGTAACAGTATTCTGCAAGTGTCTTCAGTTCTGGAAGACGAGCCATCTCATCTTTGATACAGCTTGCCAAGCCGCATTAATAAGCCCACTTAAGGGCATGTGAATCCCAATTCATCAAGGCCATAAGGGTGTTGAAATGGATGTTGTATTTCCCTACATTGTCAGACTCCTTCATCCCTAACATTCCGAGTTTGTCCTTGGCTTCTCCCTGTGCATTGTACATACTGAAATTTTCCTGTAATTCCTTCACTAATGCTGTGAAGGAACTCATCCACACCAGCATTGTGGGAAGGTTTGGATCCAGAATATCTTGTTCAAACCATTCCTTTGCAGAGCCACCAAGGTAGGATAACATATAATTGATCTTCTTTTGATCAGTAAAATACAAGGGATGGTCAATAAAAACCAAAGATAAGGAAACTAGGAAACCTTTCAGTTTCTTTAGGTCAGATCTGTCAAACAATTTAGGATCCTTGACCATTGATCTTCTGGATTCTGTAGGGCTGCTAGCATTCATGCTCCCTGATGCGAAGGGTGAATGAAAACAAACACCCAAACACTAAGTTCAGGGGGCTTGGTAGCAGTTGTATGTAGAGTACTGTAAAAACTTGATAAAATCAAGTATAACACCAATAATCACAGGTCAAATAACCTAATAATAACCTAAAGTAATAACCTAATAATAAAACTAATAAACAACCTAATAACAGAGGCTTGTAGCGATGGGGGTGCTGCAACCTGTCCTTTCTCTAAATCCCCCCTCCTTTTATACCCGAAAATCTCGGAATATCTTCGCACCTTCCTACTGCGGCCGCAGACCATTATTGTCTGTCAATCCTCTGGCTCCATATTCCCACTCCTGCCAAGTCTCCGATCACTTCTACAGCTTTTCTTTACTAAAAATCCGCACTTTTCCCTTTTTGGTAGTTCCACTTCAAATAAATGGTTCCCCTTGATCCACTGATCCCGAATTGAGTTATCAACGGAGTCTAGACATCCCCGCATCTGTTGGACTTGTAGTTTAACTAATTTCGATCCTTCTAGCCAGTCCTAGTCCGAAATCCGGTGTTTTAGCCCCTAAGACATAGACATCTCCGAGCACATGGCATTTCCAGGTCCCAAACCTATCCCTTCTGTCAGGACCTGCTTCAGACCTCTCCCCGTCCATTGGTCTCTTTACTTATTGTATAATATTGTCTTTAGCACGCATATATCCAGCATTCTTGCTGGAGCCACTAGTTTTGATGGGCCATCAATCCCATCAATATATACTGCTTTGACCGCCGAACTTAGATATTCTGCTCGTTTCTCTTAATACAGCTGTGAAATAAGTTGCCAAACAAGTCATAAAATATATTTAGACCTATTCTGAACATTATTTCAATTTAGCCTGCTCATTTTACTGAGACAAGTCTAAACCTATGTACACTTCAATTGTTTTCTATTTCTCAGTTCGAGAAAATGGTTATCAATTATCCCAGACTGTAAATTTGTCTTGTAGACCTTTACTGACATCAACTGGACCATCTCTTACTCATCCAGTATTTTCTCCGCTACCTTAAACATGCTCCTATGACTTTTATTGGTGGTGGTCAAAGTTGTTTTGATTGCATCAGCAATACTACTAACTTTGACCTTCTCGGTTAAGGACTTTAAATATTTTAAGTGCAATATTAAGTTTGAACTTGTATTTTAAAGTGTTGTGAGTGTGCATTGCAAAGAGTAGTAATATTTTATAGACTTTTTAATTGTCTTTTAATAAGGAAAAACACTTTAGATTTAAAGTATTTGAGTGATATCAACTGCAAGTTGGCAGTCATATCACCCCAAGGACTGTTCCAAGGGTATTAAGAGAACCCTGAAACACATGAAACAAATCTAGGATTTGTTGTTCTGTAGGGTCTGGATGGACACTACCTACCCACTCCACAGGACTCCTAGAACAACTAGGAACACAAGAACCTCGAGGGGCTCTGGGACCTCCAGGACTATTGGGATCAGATCCCCCTGGTCTGGGATTTCCTGATTCCTCAGGACCTACCTCTTCATCAATTTCTGCTTCCTCAATGTTTTCCAGAATTTCTGCAGTGGTAATGGGTATCCAGCCTTGCAAAGGACCGGGAACTGTTATGACATGTTACATGTGATATGGGTACCCACTTCATTTCTCCTATGTTTCCTCCTTTCCTCCTCTTTGTGATTCTTTATATCCTTCTGTATCCTTCTACTTCCTTCTATCATCCTTCAGACCTTTGCATTGTGTTCCAGATACTTCTATTGGCTTCCCATGCTGTTGCTTACACATCTGGACACTCATATATATAGTACAGTAACTGACACCTAGTTCCCCATCTTGACCTCTTGGTCTTTGGAACTAGTTTTCCTTGTGCAACCCTAGCAATTGGTCCTTGTGCTATCTGTCACAAAGAGGTGACAATGGTGGCATGGCGGAGCGGAGACTTAGACGGAAACAGGCAGCTGGTCCCAATGACAAAGTTATATTGATAGTAAATACAGAGAAGTAAGTAATGACATACCTGGTCCCAACGACAAAGAGGTCAAGATAAGGGACCAGGTTGTGGGGGGGGCTGGCTTATATATACAGGGTAGAGTGCGGGAACTATGATGTAATACTGTATAGCTCAGGCACAAGGAATGGAACGGAACTGATAGAATAGGATGGAAGGTTCCGGAATAGTTATTGTAGGTAAGGGTGCTTGGATGGTGTATCGTAAGGAAAGGAAAATGATAGGGGGTGGCTCACTTCATGACACTATCGCTATTGTCTTGATCACTATCCTTTTCAGCCTTCATGTGTGGTGCTAGCCCCACTCCTCACCTCAGCTTGTGCTTGTGCCTGTGCTTTCCTCTGTGCTTTCTCCCTTTGTCACCACATTAGTGTCAGCGAATCGCTAGCTCTCACAAGAGACAACCAGGTGTCACACAATAGACGATGAGCAAGAGGGCAAAAAGCAAAAAGAGGATGGATAAAACAACCCAACTACAAGTCTAGCTACCGAGGAGAATAGACGAGAATAGAGCTAAGGAATATAACTACAAAATACTAAGTCTTATATACTAATGGGATATGAAACCGTGAGAGATGTCTCGCGCCTAAACCGTGAGGATCTACAATAAGAGTCGCTCATATCCATAAGTAAAGCTGTAGGTATTAGGTGAGTAAACAATAAGGCAATACAAAAAGAAGCATGGAAGCGGAACAATAATGACGTCGTCCTGTCAATGAGCTGACAGGCACGAGAGAGTCGCACCTAAGTGAAACAACAATGCGAGAACAATAAGGTTGACGCGTGTAACCTAAATGATAATGAAAATATAATAAGCGCTAGTGTAAGCGCTTTGGTAATTAGGTAAGTAAATAAAAGAAAAGAAAAGAATAATGAAAAAGAATGTTTCGTGACAATTAGGTCAAGAACTTTACTCGTACCATCAGCCTTTCCAACTGATCCTACAAGGAGTGGAAATCAGACTTACCCAGTTCTCCACCTTCCATTGCCACTACACCTTCATTTACACCAGACATTGATTGTACAGGATTTCAGCACTCATTTGATACTAAAGATCAGTGCGATATTCATTCTAAATACAATCCAGATGAAGAACATGATGCTTAGTTTGACTGCGACAATAATCCGTGTCCCAACCAATACCATAACTTTGCTCCCATTGCTGCAGGTGATTCAGAAAACAGACAATTCATTGACATCCCTATAATTCCAAGCCAAGTCCTGAGCCAGGTTGGAAGACTTTTAAACCCGACTAGTGCCATCCCATCTGCTAGATCCTCTCCTGCACTTATCCCCACTACTATTCTAGAACCTGAGCTAGAAACTGAAGCCGGCCCCATCACATCATCCCCATCCCCAGAACCTATTGTTTGTCAGAGACTCGCTAGCTCTCACAAGAGACAACCAGGCATCACACGATAGTTGATGAGCAAGAGGATAAATCAACCCAACTACAAGTCTAGCTACCAAGGAGTATAGACAAGAATAGAGCTAAAGAATATAACTACAAAACACAGAGTCTTATATACTAATGGGATATGAAGCCGTGAGAGATGTCTCGCACTGTAACCATGAGGATCTACAATAAGAGTCACTCATATCCATAAGTAAGGCTGTAGGTATTAGGTGAGTAAACAATAAGGCAATATAAAAGGAAGCATGGAGGCAGAACAATAATGACATCATCCTGTCAATGAGCTGACAGGCATGAGAGAGTCGTGCATGGATGAAATGACAATGCAAGAACAATAAGGTTGACACGTGTAATCTAGATGATAATGAGAATATGATGAGCGCTGGTGTAAGCACTTTGGTGATTAGGTAAGTAAATAAAAGAAAAGGAAAAGAATAATAAAAGAAAAGAATAATGAAAAAGAATGTTTCATGACATCATCATCAATATCTTGGTTACACCAGAACTGTTATCCCCATCTCCTGAGCCCATCCCCTGTCATGAAACAATCTTTTTCATTATTCTTTTCTTTTATTATTCTTTTCCTTTTCTTTTATTTACTTACCTAATCATCAAAGCGCTTACACTAGCGCTTGTTATATTTTCATTATCATTTAGGTTACACGCGTCAACCTTATTGTTCTCGCGTTGTTGTTTCACTTAGGTGCGACTCTCTCATGCCTGTCAGCTCATTGACAGGACGACGTCATTATTGTTCCACCTCCATGCTTCTTTTCATATTGCCTTATTGTTTACTCACCTAATACCTACAGCTTTACTTATGGATACGAGCAACTCTTATTGTAGATCCTCACGGTTACGGCGCGAGATGTCTCTCACGGCTTCATATCCCATTAGTATATAAGACTTAGTATTTTGTAGTTATATTCCTTAGCTCTATTCTCGTCTATTCTCCTTGGTAGCTAGACTTGTAGTTGGGTTGTTTTATCCATCCTCTTTTGCTTTTTCGTCCTCTTGCTCATCGTCTATCGTGTGACGCCTGGTTGTCTCTTGTGAGAGCTAGCGAGTCACCGACATCCCCGCTGAAAACACCTCCATCATGGCTCATCCTCCTACCACCCAAGACCTTGCTGTGCTGATTCAACAACTTGCCACACAACAAATGGCACTACAATCAGCAGTAACCAGCTTCACCAACAACATAAGCACCAACAAAGGTGTTAGCAAACCCCAGACATACAATGGGAAGTGTAGTGACAATGCACGACACTTCATCACTGCCTTTGAACTATGGGCCCAGGGTATCCGTTCCCTTAGTAATGAGCAGGAAAAAATCGAATCGGCCATCTCATACCTTGATGGTGACGCAGCTATTTGGGCCACTCCCACCTCAGAGAACATTAGTCAAGTTGCTCAGGCAGTTGCTGCAGGAGTACCAGCTCCTGCCCTTCTCTACCCCACCTGGGCTGATTTTGCTGGCACCTTTAGGCAATGGTTTGAAACAGCAGACCCAGTGGTAGAGGCCAAATGAGTTCTCAAAAGTCTTTGGCAGGGAAAGGACCATGTAGCAACATACGCTGCAACCTTCAAGCAGTACACTAGTAGAACAGGATACTCAGATGCTGACCTTCAAGATTGGTTCTATGACCACCTCTTGAAGCAAATCAAGGATGGATTGGTCAATTCACAGGCCAACACAGATCTGATGCATGTGCTGATCAGTGAAGCAATTCACATTGACAATTGGCAGAACAATTGGGCCAATGAGGAAGGGAAACAATACACCCAGAGCACTCCCAACTTTGGCACCTATACCCCTACTCTCTTTGTTCCGGCCCATGATCCAAATGCAATGGACGTGGATGCTACCACTACGGGACGATCTGCGGAAGACTATCGCAGATCCATGATGGGAAGATGCTATGGGTGCAGATCCAGAGAATATCACAAGGCAGATGGGCACCACAAATGTGATGTCTGCAATCACTGTGGACTAACTGGCCATCTAGCAGCCATCTGCTGTAGGAAGTTCTTGGGACTTTCAAGACCCCTCCCTCGTTCTGCCGCTGCTACCTCTATAGTTGCTGAGCCCTCCACCTCCATTGCTGCTACAACGCCTGCCCCAGCTACTGACTTCACAAAGATCCTTCAGATGCTCACTGCTGGGCAGAAAGAATTGGTGGAGCAGATGGTGGAGTTGCACCCAAATTTTTAAAGTGGGAACCCACAATGGCTGCCACCTGGTTCCCTAGTCTGTATTCCTCATCTACCTCTACCTATGCATCTATACCCTCATGTACAATTGGTTCTGCTCAATCTAGTGATGTTTCTCACTTCCACATACTGATTAAGTTGCAAGGCAGATTCAAGAATACAGACAGTGCAGTATAATACTTTCTCTGGTTCTCAAGAGAGAACTCAAAGACAGTGGTGAGGTTGGCGGGGATCAATGTCGATCAAAATGGTAGAGTGAGATGAGCTTTAGATAGCAAAGATGTTTTAATGGGGGGAGAAAGCTCTCCTTGTTGCCTCATATTGTGACTATATATATACTATTTTACATAGGTCATGTGTATGATCTAGAATCCAACCTTTTGTCTGCCCCATTCTATCTTGCAGATCCATCCCCTAGTCCACCCAACGCGATCATCTCGATTGACATATTGGGCAGTGGTTGAGGGCCCGCACTCATTGTTGTCACAAGGCTCGTGATCATATGAGACCTTGTGTCGAGTTTCACGTGCAGACACATGCAAAGCTCGACAGCAGCAATGATAGACTCTGGTGCCACAGGTCTCTTCATTCATGACCATTTTGTGAGACAACATTGAAACCAACTTGGACCAAAGTTGATGCATCAGGCTTCGCTACTGGAGGTACACTTTCACAACTACAGGAGGATGGACTCTGGCACCCTGTTGCATATTGTTCCTCCTCCATGGATCCAGCTGAGTGAAACTATGAAATCTACGACCGGGAGATGCTGGCCATTATTGAGGCATTGAAAGACTGGAGAAGCTTCCTAGAAGGATCCCTGGAACCCTTTGAAATCATAACTGACCACCAGAATCTTGAATACTGGAAGACAGCCCAAGACCTCAGTCATCAACAAGCATGATGGGCACTATGGCTCTCTCAGTTTGATTTCTGTCTTAAGCATCGCCCAGGCAAAGCTAACACTCAAGCTGATGCACTTTCACATATGGTGCAGCACCAGGTCACAGATGCAGAGGACAACAGGGAACAGATTATGCTAAAACTGGAACACTTCCTTGATGCGGCAACCATGGTTCTTCTCCATAACCCCCCCCCCCTTGACCGCATTTGGCAGATCAGCAAACAAGAGGCAGAAGTACTGGACAGTCTGAAAGGTATCAAGGGACCCCAGAGTCTCACTAGTGGTCCAGCCAAGTGGAGAGAAGAAAACAGTTTGGTCTATTATTGTAACAAAGTCTATGTCCCACCAGATACTGTGCTAAGGAAAACAATCCTGGAACACTACCATGATGCACCTACCACAGGTCATCCAGGGATGCATGGCACCCTGGAACTAGTCAGCAGACTCTACTGGTGGCCTGGGATGCACTCTTTTGTAGACAAGTATGTCAATGGATGTGACCACTGCCAGCGCAAATGCCTAAACCCCCACCACTCTTCTCCTCTTCAACCTCTCCCCATACCGGAAGGACCCTGGCAGGACATTGGTGTGGATCTTATTGGGGAACTGCCTATGACACAGGATGGCCATAATGCTATCATCACCTTTGTTGACCATTACACAAAGATGGTTCACTGCTTTCCCTGTACCACCGAGATAACAGCAGAAGCAGTAGCAGATTTCTTTTATAAAGAAATTTTCTGCTTACATGGCTTACCATGCCGGTTTATCTCGGACAGGGGACCCCAATTTGTGGCAGATGTTATGCGACAACTACTGAAATGACTAGGCATTGACTCCGCCTTAACCACAGCTTACCACCCCAAGACAAATGGACAAACAGAATGAGCCAACCAAGAAATTGAACATTATATTTGCATGTACATAAGTTGCCAACAGGATGACTGGGATCTCTTAATCCCAATCACCGAATTTGTCATGAATGTTCATATCCACTCTGCACACAGCCACTCCCCCTTTGAAACACTTTATGGTTACACCCCTGAGTTCACCATTCCAAATGGCGTCAAAACCAAATACCCATCCATTGAGCACCAGCTAGAACTGCTACAGCATGCATGTGAGGATGCAGAAGCAGCACTACAGATGAGCAAAGAACACATTAGGGAGGGTGTGAAGGGCAAGGTACAGGAATTTGAAGTTGGACAACTGGTGTGGTTATCCCTGAGCAAATTAAAGGTATGGCAAAAGAACCAAAAACTGGGGAGCAAACACCTAGGTCCATTCAAAGTTGCAGAGAAAATGAGCCCACTCACTTATCAATTAAACCTACCTGCCTGGATGAAGATCCATGACAACATCCATACCAACAGCCTGACTCCCTGGAAAGGAAATGAGGTCAATGGAGTTGAACCACCACCACTGGAACCTGAAATTGTTGAGAGAGAAGAGTTCTATGATGTGGATAAGGTCCTGGATAGCCAGATATTTGGATGGTGGAGAAAGTTGCAATTCCTGGTAAAGTGAAAAGGTTATAACAAGGGACACAACAGCTGGAAGCATGAAGAAAATTTAGTAGGCACCAGTGGAGATGCAATCACAGATTTCTATGCAAAACACCCAAATGCACTGCGGAAGATCTCAGCCGCCATCTTCCACTCTCCACCCTGGCAACCTTATGAAAACTTCACAGAAATAGTTGCTGGGACATTGACTGTAGAAGGGGGGTAATGTCGTGACATGCTACACAGGATACAGTACTTACTTTTCTTTTCCTACATCTCCGCTTTTCTCTATCTTTGTTACTGTTCAGATTCTTCTACTTCCTTCCATATCCTCCTACTTTCTTCTATCACATTCTGGATACTTCTTATGGTTTCCTGCACTGTCACTTACTCATCCAGACACCCATATAGATAGTACAATAGTTGACATGTAGTTCCCCATCTTGACCTCTTGGTCTTTGGAACTAGGTTAGTACCTGTATCTTCGTTTACACTCAATATAGTTACTTGGTCTTTGGAACTAGTTTTCCTTGTGTGACCCTAGCAATTGGCCCTTGTGCTATCGCTGTTGTCTTGATCACTATCCTTTTCAGCCTTCATGTGTGGTGCTAGCCCCACTCCTCACCTTGACTTGTGCTTGTGCCTGTGCTTTCCTCTGTGTGTCATGAAGTGAGCCACCCCTATCATTTTCCTTCTTTACGATACACCATCCAAGCCCTCCCACCTACAATAATCATTCCGGAACCTTCCATTCCATTCTACCAGTTCCATTCCATTCTTTGTGCCTGAGCTATACAGTATTACATCATAGTTCCCACACTCCACCTTGTATATATAAGCCAGCCCCACAACCTGGTCCCTTATCTTGACCTCTTTGTCATTGGGACCAGGTATGTCTTTTACTTACTTCCTTGTATTTATTATCAATATAACTTTGTTGTTGGGACCAGCATCTGCCCGTTTCCATCCAAGTCTCCGCTCTGCCCCATCACCGTCGTCACCTCTTTGTGACATTAGGTCAAGATCCCTTACTGCACTGATAGCCTACCGATTAGGTTATCCTTGCAGGCTCCACTTTCACCATGTCTACAGACACTACCATACCAAGCCTGCCTGCCCAAGCTATTGACTGCTCCACCTATCTGCACACTTTTGACACTAAAGACCAGACTCACATCCACCATAGCAAAAGCAGTTCCTGGGCTGATTGCAGTTCTCAACCCTGTCCGAACGCTGTTGCCAACTCCATCAGTAAAGAAGAGAACCTATCTGATGGTACCGTGATCACACCCATCCTAATCCCTACCCCAACTGTACCCCCATCCACTATGTCGACCTCCGAAGTCGACACAAATCAGCTCATGGCACAGCTTATCAAGCAGGGGACTCAGCTCACAGCCAACCTTCACAGAGCCGCAGCCAAGTCAAGCATGAACAAACCCGAGCTCTTCAAAGGTTCTAGTAGTGTGGAATCACGTCGCTTCATTGCCCAGTATCAGAGCTGGGCAGTGGAACAACCGGATTTGAAGGACAATGAAGGGAAACTGATTAAGGTGGCCCTAGGATTCTTCTCGGGAAAGGCTGCTGACTGGGCCACCCCATACCTCTTGGAATTTAGCCATCACCAACAGCCATTTAATGGACAATGGAAAGACTTTAAAACCACCTTCACCCTCCAATTTGAATCCATTGATGCAGGTATGGAAGCCTGGAATGCAATTCAGCATCTCAGGCAAGCAAAGGGTCAAATGGTAGCGGAATTTGCACAGAACTTCAAGGACATCGGCGATCGGACTGGGCTCTCAGATGTCAATCTACGGGAACGCTTTCACAGTGGCCTCAACCCCGAGATTTGGCAAAACCTCATTGTGGTCAACATAGCTCAGGGACTAGCCCCTACATTGGAGGAGGCGATCAGACGAGCAATCTCGGTGGATGTATTCCTTCATGACCCCACCATGACAGGCCGTAATCAGGGCACCTCTCATACCTCCTTTCCCCTGCCAACTCCCATGCTATGGACGTCAATGCCACACACACCAGTGGTAATAGCAGAGAGACCTTTGTGGCCCAGATGAGAGGCAGGTGTTATGGCTGTGGTTCTCAAAGTCATGAGAAAAGGAACTGCTCATACAAGGAAATGGTATGCCGTTACTGCAGGTGATGAGGTCACCTAGAGTCGGTTTGCCAAGACAAGTTCATGGGTCTAGAGCATGGCCGGGGTAAATGCCAACAACCCCGCCATCAACAAGTTGCAGCTTCCTCTTTGACACCCTTCACTCTCTTCCCCAATGAACCTGTCCAAATTGCTGCTTCTACTCTGGCTCCTATCGCCCAGCCCCCAGTCACTCCCGACCTCTCCACTCAGATTGCACAGCTCCAGGAGCTCCTGAACAGAGCCAATGCCATGGCCCCAGTACCAGGTTCACAGAAGGGTTTTTAAAGTGGGTACCCACCTCGGCCGCACCGAGAGTACCTGTTAACCAATTTGCTATACTACATTCTAGCTCTGCATATGATTCGCTCTCCACTTGTAAAATACCTACTATCTCGGAATTGAATTCCAATTCATCACACTTCTGAATTAATGCGAAACTAAGAGGAAGGAATCACAGTATAGCAACTGCGGCCATGATTGATTCTGGAGCCACTGCCCTATTCCTGAACCAGGAGTTTGTCAACCACCACCGTGTAAGGACCTTTCCACTCAGGAAACCTATTGGTGTCTTTAACATTGATGGGTCTGCTACCCGAGCAGGGCAAATCATGCACTTTGCGCGTCTAGCCCTGACTGTTGATAACCAAGAACAGTGGACTGACTTGCTAATAACTAACCTGGGAAGCAAAGACCTAATTCAGGGACTCCGTTGGTTACGTAAAGCCAATCCGAATATCGACTGGGAGCAAGGATGACTCTCGGTCAAACCACAACAGACAACGATAGAGCAGGTGGTAGAGCAAGATACGGCAGAGGAAATCGAAACAGTCATCACTCCTGAATCCCCACCAAGCATAGCAGAGGAGGAGGCAGAGGATTCGCCTATACACTGTATGCAAGCCAATCGATGAACCCAACGTGCATGGGTGAAGTCAGGCATCCTACAGGAACAAACAGAGGAGGTCTGGTGTGCGGCAGGATTCACCTACTCCCAACAGCTAGCAGAACAGGCCCACAAAGCAAAACCCCCGAAAACCTTTGAAGAAATGGTCCCAGAACTGTACTGTGACTTTGAAAAGGTATTCTCTGAAACTGCTTCAGAACGTCTCCTGGAACACCAACCTTGGGATCATGCCATTGAACTGATCCCAGGTGCACCTGGAACCATGTGCACAAAAGTCTACTCAATGTCATTAAACGAACAAGGTGAACTCGACCGCTTCCTAGATGACAACCTCCGAAAAGGCTACATTTGTCCCTCCAAGTCCCCACTGTCATCACCAGTCTTCTTTGTAAAGAAGAAGGATGGAAAGCTCTGTTTCGTACAGGACTACAGGAAACTTAACCAAGTAACCCTGAAGAACCATTATCCCCTCCCACTGGTTGCTGACATCATTAGCCATCTGCAGGGGGCACGGTATTTCACCAAATTTGACGTTAGATGGGGCTATAACAATGTTCGGATTAAAGAGGGTGATGAGTGGAAAGCTGCCTTTGCAACCAACTGAGGGTTATTTGAACCCAGCGTAATGTTCTTTGGTCTCACCAACTCCCCAGCCACCTTCCAAGTGCTCATGAACTCCATCTTTTCAGACCTAGTGGTGGCAGGGAAAGTAGCAGTCTACCTAGATGATATTCTCATCTTCACCAACAAAATACCAGAACATCAGCAGATAGTAAGAGAGGTGCTCAAATGGCTAGAGAAACATGACCTCTACCTATGACCCAAGAAGTGTGAATTTGAGGAGCTCCAGATCGAATACCTAGGACTAGTGATATCAGAAGGTGAAGTGTGCATGGACCTGGTAAAAGTAGCTGCAGTTTGCGGCTGGCCTATCCCAAAGAATCTGCGAGAGCTACAGGGATTCTTAGGTTTTGCTAACTTCTACTGCCGATTCATATGGAACTTTGCCTGCATAGCACGCCCTCTGAATGACCTGACCAAGAAAGACATGGGCTTCAACTGGGGAACACATCAGCAACAAGCATTCGACACCCTAAGGGAAGCTTTCATCACAGCACCAGTACTGGCACTCTGGGACCCCAACAGGCTCACACAACTCGAGGTTGATGCATCAGGCTTCACTATGGGGGGAGCCCTAATGCAGAAACAAGATCATGGTCAGTGGCACCCAGTGGCATTCTGATCGGCCTCCATGCAACTGGCAGAACGAAAATACGAAATCTATGACCGAGAGATGCTTGCCATCATCAAAGCGCTAAAGGACTGGAGAAGCTTTCTGGAAGGATCACCACAAACCTTTGAGATCCTCACCGGCCATGCAAACCTGGAATTCTGGCATTCTGCTCAGGACCTCAGTCGACGACAAGCGCGATGGGCACTGTGGCTATCCCGGTTTGACTTTCAGCTCACTCACCACCCGATTAAGACAAACACCCAGGCTGATGCTCTCTCTCGCATGGCAGCGCACCAGGTTTTGGACAATGAAGACAATTGACAACAGACTGTTCTAAAAGCAGCCCACTTTATGCAATTGGCAGCACCCTCACTACAGAATCCATTGGAGGACCACATCTGACAGGCATCTTGAAAGGAAGCCCAGGTACTGGAAGGGCTAGAAGAGCTTAGGAGAAATGGTCTCAAATGCTTGACCAATGGGATAGCAGAATGGGAAGAAGACAACAGACTAGTGTACCACCGAGGTAGGGTATACATCCCACCCAATGATAACCTATGGAAAGAAGTACTCAAACAATGCCACAACAACCCTTCTGCTGGTCACCCTGGACTTCACAATACCCTTGACCTTGTCAGCACCCATTTTTGGTGGCCCACCCTGCGATCCTTTGCAGAAAAATACATTGAAGGATGCGAGACTTGCGCAAGGAAGAAGATACAGAGACACCCACGAGCAGTAACACTATCCCTAGATGTCCTAGCAGGCTTGTGGGAAGAAGTGGGAGTAGATCTGATCACACAGCTGCCCAACTCACAAGGGTATGATGCTATCCTAGTCTGCACTGACCTCTATGGTAAACAAATCCATGCAATTTCTTGTACGACCTCAATCACAGCAGCAGGGGTGGCTGACATATACTACCGCGAAAATTTCCGCCTCCATGGTCTTCCCCTCTGCTTTGTATCAGACCGGGGACCCCAGTTTGCAGCAAAACTCATGTGATCACTACTCTCCTGCCTAGGAATCAAATCAAATCTCACATCAGGATATCACCCCCAAGCGAATGGACAGACTGAATGGGCAAACCAAGAAGTCGAAAAGTATCTCAGGCTCTATGTGGGATGCTGTCAGGATGACTGGGCAGAGCACCTGTGCATGGCGGAATTTGTGATTAACTCCCATACCCACTCTGCACTTGGAATGTCCCCATTCGAACTCACCTATGGTTACCTTCCTCTATTTAACATCCCAGTTGGACAACGGAGTGGGATTCCAGCAGTGGATGACTGCATCCAAATACTGCAAGATGCACGACAGGATGCTGGGGCAGCACTACACCTGGGAAAAAGATGGCAAAAGGAAAACTACGAACAGGGAAAATGAAAGGCACATCAGTTCCAAGTGGGAGATCAGGTCTGGCTAAGTGCAGAAGACATCAAGCTCCAACTTTCCAGTGACAAACTGGGGGATCATCAGCTAGGACCTTACACCATTTTGGAGAAGGTTGGCCCCCTGGACTATTGTTTAGACCTTCCACTGTTGCTGGACCGCATCCACCCGGTGTTCCATGTTGATAAACTGTACCCTTGGAGAGGGAACACCGTGAATGGCGAAATTGCAACACCACCAGAACCAGTATACCTAGAGGATGAGGATGAGCCAGAGTATGAAGTTGAGGACATCTTGGATAGTCAGGTTAGGTGGAGGAAGTTAGAGTATTTGGTGAAGTGGAAAGGCTATGACGCAGGACACAACTCATGGGAACCTGCACCAAATCTCAAACATGCCCCAACCACTATCCGAAAATTCCACAAGAAGCACCCCCAGGCAGCAAAAGCTTGACCATTGTGGTGACAAATGGAGAAAGCACGGAGAAGGCACAGGCTCAAAGCACAAGCCAAAGTGAGGGGTGGGGCTAGCACCACACACAAAGGCTGAAAGATATAATGATTAAGACAACAGTGATAGCGCAGGGGCCAATCACTAGGGTCGCACAAGGAAAACTAGTTCCAAAGACCAAGTGAGTATATTAACTGTAAACAACAATACAAGTACTAACCTAGTTCCAAAGACCAAGAGGTCAAGATGGGGAACTAGGTGTCAACTACTGTACTATATATACAAGGGTTTGGCTGAGTAAGCGACAGTGCGGGAAGCTGATAGAAGTGTCTGGAATGTGATGGAAGGTTATGAGGGATGATAGATGAAAGTAAAAGAATATGGAAAAATGGAGAAGAGTCTGGGCAGTCACGAAGGTAAAGAAAAGAGGGAACATAGGAGAAGATGAAGTAAGTACCGTATTCTGTATAGCACGTCATGACAACCATTGAGGGCAATAGTCATAAGGAGGGGGGTAATGTCATGAAGTGAGCTACCCCTATCATTTTCCTTCTTTACAATACACCATCTGAGCCCTCCCACCTACAATAATCATTCCAGAACCTTCCATTCCATTCTTTGTGCCTGAGCTATACAGTATTACATCATAGTTCCCACACTCCACCTTGTATATATAAGCCAGCCCTACAACCTGGTCCCTTATCTTGACCTCTTTGTCATTAGGACCAGGTATGTCTTTTACTTACTTCCTTGTATTTATTATCAATATAACTTTGTCATTGGGACCAGCATCTGCCCGTTTCCGTCCAAGTCTCCGCTCCACCCCATCACCGTCGTCACCTCTTTGTGACACTGTGCTTTCTCCCTTTGTCACCACAAGAATGTCCTGCACCCAAGATTGATTCCGCAAATGGCGCAAAGGCTGTCATGTTTGATGCAAAAGGATTTACTGTTTCCAGTTCCTCTGCTATCAACTCATTGAATACCCCAGTGTTGGTACGGTTTTGTCTGCTCCTTGTGTAGACCATTGTTGATGATGAGGAAAGTGGTTAGGAGAATGTGAAAGGTAATGAAGATGATGTGCTGAGTGTCAGTTTGAATATACTGTTATGATCATGCACTAATGGATCATCAGAAAGGGGTCACGGGGCTAATCACAGGAAAAGGTGAAGGGAAATACTTTGTGAGCGTGAATGATCCTAAGACATTTAGTTGGACCTTGACTCTACTATTAGTAGTCCTTGACACTTCATGTGTCCAATAGAGAAGAAAGTTAAATGTGTTCCATTCACAATGATCTTCATGTCAGGAATGACTACACTATGAGTAACACTTAGTGTATAAGTGCCTGTCATTGGGTGCTTGAGTCCTGTGATTAGGCACTTCAGTGTCCTATTTCTTTACTTTCCTTTATGCATTCTACATTACTCATTGGGTCCCATACTTGGTTACAACCCACTGCTGACATCCTCTCAATTACTCATATTTGGTTAGCATCCATATTTGTATCTATCACAGACTTGTTTGTCATAACCCTTGACCCATGACTCTATTGTAGATTAGATTCGTAATTTTGTATATAGGGTCAGCTAAGGTCTTGTAGTGACCTCAGTTTCATTATTCAACTTGACTTCTGGGTTTCTTCTCTGAGACATCTGAGACACTTAGCCGCTTGTGGTTTTGTGTGTTGACATTGACCTCTAACACTTTGTGGAACATACTGACAAAAGGGATGTTAAAACAATGATATGGATAGATAATTAAATGGTATCACTATCAAAGTGCTATCAAGGTTGATATTTAAACTAAGAAACTACCTATTTGATACCATAGCTTTATACTATATTTAATCCAGGATCATGAAGTGATTCCAGGCCCAAATGGGTTAGCTCATAAGTGAAGAACAAAGAAAAGGATATAAAAGGGATAGTATGAATCCAATAAGGATGAGAAAAGATAACAAAGGACTGCTTTGCATTGGAAATCCTTCACGAAGTAAATATGTAGTAGTAGAGGGATGTACTTGATATACCTAAGTAGCAGAAAGGATCACAAAGCTTTGTAAGGACTTAGCTTTGCATAGATATAACACTAGGAACTGACACTTGTTGGATGAGACAATGGCAGATACATTGCAGACACAATACAAACATACACTGTAGACTGTTCACTACTATATGCTATGGCACAATGGTGACTAAATATGATACAAAAAAAATATTGTACCGATAAGCTGTGAGGGTTCTCAGTGGTCAGGCACAGTCACAGGCTCTGCTTAGGCATACTAAAACCCATTCTTCATGCCCAGTTTGCTGTTCTCTAGTAGCTTCCCAAATAAAACCAGACCAATGACTATAGATAGAATTAGATGCAGCAGGAGAAAAGTCCACAAAGACTCTTAGAGAGAAAATCAAACCCAACAGGGGTATATTTAATTATGCAGGGCTCCTTACACTAAAGAAGGATGAAATGGGAGGTTAATCCCAGCCCCTGGTAGCAATCCAAGATTAGTGACAGCTCAGGTAAAGATGACAGTGATCTTGACATACTTAATGGCAGGTGTGAATGGCCACAAAAACCCGAAAAATAGTAACCATTTGGGGTAATCAAGGGTCCTGATATCCCTAAATTTCTTCTGGTAAAACAGGATATAAAAAGGGCTCATAATAGAGAGAGAAGGGGAAGCTTTCTTTCCACCCCCCACTTCAGTAGTGATTGCTAGTCCTACTGTTATGAAAGCATCTTTTTTCTATTATTCTTTTCTTTTTCTTTTTATTATTCTTTTACTTAAGTGCCCTGGTGTTTACATCAGTGCTTATTATATTTCTTTCTATTCTGTGCTTTGTCTGACTCTGACTAAGTGTCTAAATCAGACTTCTCTATGCTGGAAGCAAACTCCCTTCAAGTAGGACTAGCAATCACTACTGAAGTGGGGGGGGGAAAGAAAGCTCTTTTTTTCTGGCTCTGACCTGTCCTATTTATATCTTTGAGGAAGAGTCTGGACCTTGAGCAGTGCTGAGGTATTTATTTCTTTGCACATGGTTACCACTCCCTTAGTCTGGGACACCATATAATTTTCCTGTGCTACCACATGCTTGAGTTATTTAATCCATATGGCTTTCCTGTGCTTCCACATGTTCCTTGAGCTGTTATTGCTTTTTTTCTAATCATTCTAGTCTTCCTGAATGGTACCGCAGATAACTTGACAGCTCTTTAATTGACATGACTATTCCCTGATCTTACTCTAGGATAGTTGATTCACACACAGGATGGGGTTTTAGACACTGTGCCTGATCAATGAGCATTGGTTTGATTCATCATTAACCAGGAGCTGGACATCATGACTATTACTGTTATATCTATGCAAGCTAAGTCTTTACAAAGCTTCGCAATTTATTCTGCTACTCAGAGATATCACTTATATCCTTTTACCACTACGTAATTACTTCGCGAAGCCATTGCTCGTTATCTCTTATCATCTTTATCAGATTTACACTATCCCTTTTATATCCCTTCCTTTGTTCTTTACTTACGAGCTAACCCATTTGGGCATGGCATGGCTTCGTGATCCTGACTTACCTTTAGTATAAAGCTACGGTATTGAATAGGTAGTTCCTCAGTTTAAATATCAACCTTGATAGCACTTTGATAGTGATACCAATTAATCACTTATCCATATCATCGTTTTAACATCCCTACTGTCAGTACATCTGTGACAGTCATCACGAACGGAACACATTTACTTTCTTCTCTTGTGGACACACGAAGTGTCAAGGACTCTACTAATAGTGGAGTCAAGGTCCGACTACATAGTCCAGGATCGTCTTACCTCGCGAAGTAACTCTCTTTGCTATTTCCCACGATTATCCCGCGACCCCTTTCCGATGATCCCTTGGTGCACGATCTTAACAATTACACAATGTACAGGGGCTCCATATGTGGAGTTGTTTACTGGGCTATACAAAACCGGAAAATTCGGATTTTTATGCACAGCCCATTCTAAGGCTTATCAATGATCAGAGAGTACAGTGCAGATATGCACTCAGTTTGACAAATAGGGAGAGCCATCATCATGCAACCAACTCCACTATCTTGAAATAGTAGGGGTATAATAACAATTAACAAACTTGTTACCTGTCTGATAATATCTGGTACATGGAACTACCAGATGACCAAGTCCTAGAGACCTGATCACAAACTCATTACCAGTCTTATCATAGTTGGGTGCAATCCATTGGATGATCAAGGATAGAAGGCTGATAACTCAGGAATAGCTTGTTCAGACAGGTCCAGGAAGTGGGACGACCGGAGTGGTTGAGAAGCACGGTCTTGATGCTATCACTGCCACTGCTGCCTCTTTGTGACACTATAGAAGTATTGAGGAGACAGTTCAGAGGTTCTTTCATATAAAAACAAGAAACAGACAAGTAGAATAAACAATAGATTTAAAGGGAGACAAGAGTTATATATACATGTATGTTAAGGATAACCCATCAGGTTGGTATTCTGACATATTTACCTGCAATATTTTCTGATAATTAATGCACAGCTGTTGCAATTTTGCTGTACACAAAGTATAATGGCCTATCATTACATGTTGATTGACTTGGATATCTTTGCGACACATTAATGCATGGCATAGCTTGTAGCCAAACAATGTAACATCTGCTAAAGCCTACATTCACTGATGTCTACGCACTGTGACTACCACCTTAAGATCATGATCAAAAACTGCCGCTCTGAGATTTTTGACTCCTTTCATAAACACTGAAGGTATGAAGTCGGAAGTAAATTTCACCTCATAGGTAGAAAAGAGTCGAGCAGTGAACAGCAGGAGCTGATTCCAAGCAAGCTCCTTCCCCAAGCAGCCATAAGGTCCTAGTAATGATTAAGCAATATTAAATTCATGGTTTTGAAGAGTCATGTTACCATATGAAAAGGACATGAGGGCATTGCGATTTGTTTTAAATCCCAACTCTGCACTATTAGATAGCCATCGCTCCGGTCTGAAAAGCAGTGGATGTGGAGAGAAGTTTTGCTCTAAGATCTCCTGTGTGTATGTTGGAATGCTGACAATAGTATTTCCGGGAACAAATTTGCCATTGATCACAAATCCACCTGTTGGTACAACACGTGGAAACCCACCGAATGGTGTTCCCAACCTGAGTGCTTCATGTATGACAGCATTGAGATATGGAAGTTTGATCAGTTTGTGAACAGGCATCGACGGATGAGATGGAGGAAATTCCCTGTCCAGTTCATCTACCAATCGATCCTGTGCAGACTTGTTTGATAGAATCAAAAACACCAGCAAGATGGCAACACCACTAGGTGTGTCACTTCCTAGTCAATCAGCTCAGCGCAATGCTTAAACAAGATCTCTCGAATTCTACCTGCTTGTATTGCAAAGAGCGAATCGGCTTGTATGTTTGCCTTTGAGTCCTTACTATTTGGTAGGAGATCATCTTCAATCTAACCAAAAAATGATCACGGATGATATAATTAGTAAGTGTCGCCAGATGTGAATATTGAAAACAGAAAAATGTTTGTGACACTTGCAAAGTAGGATGCCAGAGGCTTGAATTCTTTTTCAAAATTGGTTTGGTGATTTTTCTGAAACTCCGCAATCCGATTTCCAGCATATTCCTCCAATATCCGCATTCTCTTTGCTACAGGAAGATGCCACAGGATATGTGAAAGTGGAGGTATTTCGCTAAGACTGCGAAATTTGAGAATACACTCCTTAAGGTAAAATTTCATGACAGTACCATTCAAACAACATAATTGCTAGGTTTCCAGTTTGAATGAGTCCGCCTGGATCTCCGTTAAGCATCATACTCTGTAGACTTGTCAGAGAGTGCGAATATAAGCAAGACAAAACTCCTACATATTTATTGCATCTTCCGAATATAATATCACCCTTTCATATGATACCAAATATTATTAGTGGCAAATCAAAGACCAAAATTATTGACCAACCATGATATCATATGTCCAGTGGTTGATACACTCTGAGATATTGACAATAAAGCTGAATGAATCTTTCCTGCTCATGATACAATCCATGAGTTCCATTGTGCGTCTCATGAGTACAGGCTGATAGGAGTTGACACTAATAAGTGAAATTGAGAATCGATATACACAGGGTATAAGCATCAATAGAGATCTCAAACCTTTCTTTCGTAAATGCCCGAGCCCACTGGCGACGCCGTTGACTGTGGGACTTTTTCTCTTTTGTAAAGAACAATCCAAGCCCTGCCATTCCACCAAAGTCATAAGCAGAACTTTTATCCATTGCAGAAGCGCTTGAGTAAATTGCAGACACAGCAGCATATGAATTAATGGAAAGTGTATTGGGTCCTGATATGAACAAGGCATCCGATTAGAACCCATTATATATCATGACTTAGTCAATTCACCTGTGCGTACAAAATCACCATACTTTTCATGGTACGAATTGATCGTTAAGTGACGATACCCTGTGTAGATAGTATATGCTGATGGTAAGCTGGATATACGGTTCAAGAGGGGACCGGGGAAAGAGTGCAAGGGATGAAGCGGAGACAACCGGAATAGCACAGTCATAACCAGAGCAACCAATGCACACAAGGAGATGCTTTGAGCTCCGGTAATGAAGACTTCATCTTCCTGCGTTGCAGAAAGAAAAAGAACAAAGAGGAATCCACATGATAGGAGGGCACACATGAGGAAGGCAGTGTCGCCCCGCAAAGGATAGAAGTGGAATGAAATAAACAGGAACTGATCTCGCAAATTAGTTATGAGTTTCTGAGTGGCACAGTAACTCACAAATCCAGCAATAAAGGGGGCTATCTGTTCCACTGACATTTTGGTTGAGGGACTGTCTCTGGTTCATGATACTTATATCATTTGTGACATGGTTCCAGAACACCGTCCCGTTCCAATCGGAAACGGGAAAGAATCAGTTGACCATAGATCGCACATGTTTATGATGAACGACGGGTAAAATTACTATTGGTTATTGATCAATTGTTTTATCTTGTGAACAGTCGCAGTCTAGAAGCCAAAAACTCTCAAGAAATCTTGGGTAGCCAATCACATAAGTCCCACATTCTAGTTGTGGACTCCAGATGACTCTGACCAATACTTCTGCTCCTCAAGTAAGCATAATACAGTGTCCATTACTGAAGTCTGCCAATCAATGTACTCAGTCATCCCAAGAATGTTCTTTGCCCGAGTAGTATTAATGAGCGACACTGGTCCAGGAAATGGAGGCAAAGCATCCCTTTCTTCCTTGGGCGGAAGCTTTGCTTTAACCTCATATGATAGGTTTTTTGCATTTACCAAATACTCAGCTGCCTCTTTCCAGTGAAATGCTCCAGCGCCAACCAAGAAGCGTTCGGGTAAATTAACCTTGATAGTGTCTCCTTGGACTGCGAGCAATGCTGCAACATGTGCATTGGCTACATCTCTCACGTCACAAAACTGCGGCGGAAGAAGGGGGGGGATCTGTCCATTGAGGAGTGCATAGATAAATCTGTTAGTTCCAAGACTTGATGCAGAAGGGGGAGGCGGAAAGTTAGGTGCAGTAGGGCCATATACAAGTGGCGGGTTAACTCAAGGAGTTCAGTAAATAGAGCAAGGTGAGAAATAGTTAGAACTCACTAGTGGCCAATTTCACACCCAGATTATGCTTGGCAAAGTTGATTGCCACTTCTTCAGCAAGGATTTTGGATGCCATATACACGCGGAGAGCATTCTCTGGATCAGCCTTAGCTTCATCCTGAGTGGTATGAGCAATGACTTCCTCCGAATATGTGTAACCATTGAACACATTCCCTTCATCCACTGTTGATGTTCAATCAATAGGTGGTCAGAAGAAGTGAAATTCTAAAGCCATACATCTTGGATAAACGGTCACAATGCTACTGGTAAGAACAAATTTTCGAATTCCAGCTGCCTCAGCTTGGCGGAAAATGTTCAAGGTCCCATTGATTGCGGACTGTAAAGGATGATCGCATTAGATAGATGCGTAGGTGACCTTGACGCACATACATCAATCATGAATTGGGGTGTTCCTTGACCAGCCAATGGGGAAGCAATGTGTATAACAGAGTCAACACCTGTAGAAATCATTGTCAGCCCAGAAAAGCGTACTGGGCACTGGGTAGGAGCAAACAGAACCTTTCAAGAAAGCTGATATGTCATCTGACAGAATATCATCCACTAGAACAAGCTCGAGATTCGGATACATCTCAGTCAACTTGGAAGCACGTAATGCCTCTAGCTTAGCAGTGCGGGCAGTTCCGCGAACATGAAATCCCTTCTTCAAAAGCTCAAGGGAAACATGCGAGGCTACAAATCCTGAGATGCCTGTGACCTGTAAACATAAAGATTGAACAAAACCAAAACTAACAGTTCTTTGTACAACTTACAAGGACAATATGCTGGTTATTCGAGCTCATTCTAGCGGGATCAAAAGGTGGTTTTGGTTTTTGGGTTTTGGGAACAACCTAGGACAGTATGAATTCAAGATAAAGCCGCCTCGACCCCATTCCCAGCCTTATGTATGCGAACCTCCCTCTGCATGTATATATTTTAGGCATTTGCCGAGAAAGACAGCATGCCTCCTGGTACATTCCTGTCAATCAATTTATCCAGGATCAAGGGTGCATCTTGTATCTGACAGCACCTCGCATTTATCACATTGTCTTTGCCATCAGAGATGGCAACGTGAAAGTGACTACTGTTTCAACATCTCTCACCTCAGTGACACTCCTATATCAGTAATCATTCGTGCTATCAGAAGACGTATTCAATAAAACCTAGCGCATGTCATGCCTTACAAGAATTATGCTTATGTGCTCCCCAGAGATGGCCCTGAAAGATGGAACCCTTATGCGCATTCATCAAAGATGCTACAGCAGAACCTAACTACTGAGTGTCCCGGAAATTATTGAAAGGAAAATCCGAGGGCCGAGGGAACTCGGAGAACGGAGAACAGAGAACAGATTAAGAACCTACTGGATCAGGAATGATCATCCTAGGGAACGAACCTATTGCATCTACGAAGCAAAGCTGAAAACCGTGGCAGGCGGGGGTATAGAATTACGACTGTGTCAGCTGGCTTTTGATTATAAACATGTTTGGAATGTAATACATCTTAAATTTGCGGGCACGGATTCTGTTATCAATAAAACTGGAACGATTTTCGAATGTCTCGAACTCGTTCTAACTTCCAACCAGCCACAATGGCTCCGCTTGCCAATATCGAAGATACCTATGGTTCCCTCTTTCTTGCAGTCATCACTGAAGTTGGGTAAGCTGGTTTTATCCAAGATTAATGGGTTCACTATTCACAATGCTTCCAGCCTCATGGGTATTACAACAATGCAAGCTTGGATTTATTGGCTTCGATACAGCGACAGGGATCGTTTCCCTACAAAAGCGGTGGTATGTATCCGGTCAACAGGAAGAAAAGGACTTATAATGATCGCATTATTGTAGGTTCTTATTGTTTGGTAGGTGAATAAAGATTATTATAATATAATCCCACTGACTCCAATATATAGGTGTATCGAATTTCTTCGGTCCTGTTTCGCAGTTCATGCAGTCTACCACTATGTCGTTGTTGAATGGGGTAATCTCGATGCTCTTGATGAATCTATTTGGTATTATTTTCTTGCAGAAATTGGTTCTATTTTGAGCTCAACAAGATGATCAATCTAGGAGTGTAGATGTGCGTGAGGAGTTTCTTGTGTTTGAGCCATGAATTTATCTAGTATTGCCATAGATCAACATGCCTCTCACAGTGAGTACAAATGCACAATGCTACTAAGTCAACTATTCCATTGCTAAACGACCAGTTATCAACTTTTTCAGGCCATTATCCAGATCATTGTACACTGCTACTTTGCGTATCGCGTCCGAATATGTATGTAAACTCTTGACTGTGGCCATTTGGTTAAACATTGATTTTCAATTATGACAGTGAGCAAGAATAACTGGTATATTGTTGGGTCTATTGTACGCAAATCTGATTTCAGGGCTCAACTTTCAGTCAATTTCCTGAAAATACATGTTGAAATAACGTAGATCATTCTTGCTCTTGCAAATTTTGGTAAGCGCATGCATGGCTAATATCGCAATGCTCTTATCCAAGCTGATGTATCCTGGTTTATAGTTATGACAATTGGTGGAGTAATTTTTGTATCTCTATGAATTGTTACTTATTGTACCAATTAATCAGCATTGTATGCTGAGAGGTGAACAAAACAGGAATGCTCTATCATCACATCTGCCGACCAGTATATTTTCAGTGTCCTTGCTCAAAAATTTTCAAATATACAAGGACCAAAGAAATTGACTGGGGTAAGACCCTTACCTACTTCATCCTCATACGGTTTAGTCAATCTAACATAATTCGTGGTGGACTCATGATAGGACTTTGCCACAGCTGCATTATCAACGGCCATAGCAGCAGATGTTACTATCACATTTTCATTACTATTTTATGTCAGCCGTTTTCGATCTCACGCCGATGAAAAGAGGTAAGAAATTTCAATGCGGTAATTCTACTGGACCAACTGAACAATTTTTAAGTACCCTTCCGATGATTAACCGTCTCATTTTCTACCTTATTAACGTTGGTATTGTGACCAGGTATGTGATAACTTCCGGACTTTATGACAGCAATGATCTACTCTTGAATCATCAGTGTAGGGGATATTGCCGTTCTAACACTGGTGAATTTTATATCAGAAATTGCATGGGTCATAATACTGGATTGGGTGTCTTTTTCAGTCAGATATAAACACTGCGACCCCAAGCCTCAAATACTATGCTTTGTATGAAGTTGTGGGTAACTGTGAGTGTTTCATCTATAAACAGATCAATGACAAGGAAATGACACAGTTTTTTCAGTTTATGCAAACTCTTTGCTGGCTACGTACGTTGAACTGAAATTTGACAAAGCTCTGTACATGATTTGTCCTGATGGTATTCATTGATATATTAGCTTTAACACAAGAGATAGCCTGAGGAATATACATGATGCTGCTGCTGCAGATGGTTCCCTGAAACAACCAGTATTTGACTTATTCTGTGATTCATAACTGCATGCATTGGCTCACCACAGTTGTTTCCAGAATCATCCGCATCAGGGCACCAACATTGTCTTCGCAGTCCGCAATCCTGTAAGCTCTGATCCAACTGTCAGCAGCACATTTGGACCCGGAATTGGACTTGAGGTGCGTTCACTGTGATACATCTGAATTCTGTATCAAGTCCTCGATTCTTATGATTGCTTTTCTTAACAGGATGTTGGCAGCAGCATGAGAAGTACTGTTGCTCAATCCAAATTCCAGGACAAAAATAGTGCATTTAGTCTATGAATTATAGGATAATGGTGCTCATAGTTCCGAATAATCAGCGAGCTATCCAGTTCCCATGGCTGTAATTCATGTTAAAGTGTAATTGAAACATCCTATACATCTCACTATATATTCGTTTGATTTGACTCACTCTGGGTGATTAGTCTGTGGGTTGAGAGTTTATCTGAAATGGGAAATTTTGTTTTTTTATTATATGTTTATCATACATAGTAGAACTGGTTTTTTGAGAATCCATGATTCCGCTTCGAGTAATTACCAGATTAATTCTGAATAGACACAACGATTTCTAGTGCTTTGGCAAGTGTCATCCCAGGTGCTTGTGCGTTTCTGAGAAACGCTCAAGGTGTCGGGTAGTGACCGAGTAAATTTAATGAACCATTGATACACCTGAAAATAATCTGTACCTAAACCTGTAAAATTTCGAATTTTTCAGGTACAGACGGGTGAAACATTTGGAAAGTCTACAGTACATTGTATGCTAGGTACTTTGTACAGATGTTAGCTACAAATGAACTGTGAGGGTTCCCAGTGGCCAGGCACAGTTACAGAAGTTAGACATGCTAAAACCCATCCTTTGTGTCCAGTTTGCTGTTCTCTAGTAGCTCCCCAAATAAAACCAGACCAATGACTGTAGGTAGAACTAGGTGCAGCAGGAGAAAGGTCCACAAATACTCTTAAAGAGCAAATTAAACCTAATGGGGGTGTATTTAATTAGGCAGGGCTCCTTACACTAAAGAAGGATGAACTGGGTAATTAAGCCCAGACCCTGGTAACAATCTGAGATTGACAGTGACAGCTCAGGGAAAGAGGACAGGGGTCTTGACAGACTTAATGTCAGGTGTCAGGTGCCACAAGACCTGGACAATAGAAACCATTTGGGGTAACTAAGGTTCCTATATCCCCTAGATTTATATCTGGACAAACTGTTACGGGTATGCTTCCGCTACCTCGTATGGAAGATCCAGAAGTTACGGAAACGACAATTATAATTCATTCCTATTCTTTCCTCATCGGTTCGGGACCGGACCGTACGACAACATCTGATGTTAACGGATATGATTACTCTTAATTCCCACCCTATTATCTTTTAATTATATTATCGGGAACTTTTTACAATACTTATTGTTTTATTCCAGATACTCATTGTTCTTCTTTTAACAATTAGGATTACTGGTATATAAGCATTAGTGTCCAGTAGATAGTTCTCCAGTTTAAATATCAACTTAGATCATTCCGATCTAGAGAGGTTATCCCTATAACTCCATCTGGGCTTTCCAGTCTAACTTGATAGTTGTCTGAACTTATCCGGTGGACTTCTGGACATCTGAAATCTACGAACATCCACAGAACCACTACGACATAGCGGGAGCACTACTGAAAGTGGTGCTAAGGTTCTTGTTCGACTTTACCATTCCACTTTTCTACTGATTGGTAGTTACCGTTCAAACCCGGAAACTATCGGAACACTGTATACTATATTATTCATACTAGACCTCACGGAACCTCACTGGAACAGTCTTAACATAAACAGCCTATAAAAAGGGCTCAGAATAGAGAGAGAAGGGAAGCTTTCTTCCCCCCCCCCCCCCCCCCCCCCCCCACTTCAGTAGTGATTGCTAGTCCTACTTGAAGGGAGTTTGCTTCTAGCATAGAGAAGTCAGACTTAGACATTTAGTCAGAATCAGATAAACCCAGAGTAAAGAGAGAGAAGTCAGAGTTAGACATAACAGAGCAGAGAGAGAACAGCCAAACATTGTAATAACTCAGAAACAGAGTAAAGTTATTAAAGTCAAGTAAAGTTATTCAGTCAAAGGCAGAGCAAGCAGAGCAGAGTAGAGCATTATCTAGCCCAAGTTTTATAGATCTTGTGAAAAAAAATCTATTGCATCCATTTGTATACAGAGTTAAATTCAGGCTTTGAATTTAAATATCTTTCCTGCACCCCTCTGAACTTAGTGTTTGACTTAGTATTGTGTGTGTGTGTTAGGGATGTGCAGATTGATGAGCTCCGATACTGATCTGGGCGAGATACTATAAGTATTGGATCAAAGTCTTCAATGTCGAGGATGGACCTTGGTACTGCTATTGACAATACCCTCACTATGCTGCATGGTCTGAGGTCAAAGGTTTATTCAAGTCGCAAAGCCGGTATCATACTTGATGTCAACAATGTTGAACAAAGTAAGAGGGCATAAGGATTAAGAGTGTCAGAAGTTGATGTCGACACACGAAACCACAAATGGCTAAGTGTCTCAGACGTCTTTGAGAAGAAACCCAGAAATCAAGTTGAATAACAAAGCTAAGGTCACTACAAGACCTTAGCTGACCTTATATACAAAAGTACAAATCTAATCTACAATAGAATCATGGGTCAAATGCTATGACAAACAAGTCCATGATAGATACATACATGGATGCTAACCAAATATGAGTAATCAACAGGATGTCAACAGCGGGTTGTAACCAAGTATGGGACCTGATGAGTAACATAGAATGCGTAAAGGAAAACAAAGAAGTAGGATACCCAAGCACCCAGTCACAGGACACAAGTGCCCTATGACAGGCACACTAAGAGTCACTCATAGTGTTAGTTGTTCCTGACAAAGAGGGCATAACTCCAAGTTGATATTAAAAACTAGAGTTCTACCTATGCTTGTGGGGTCTTTATACTACCTAGCATTATCTCCACTACCACTATAGTATAACCTAAAGTAGTTACTTGCATATGGAAGCAAAGATATGTAGTGCAGATAGGAGAACAACTAACCAATACAGATAGATGGCAAGATAAGGGTTCAGGATCTATCTGAAATGATAGTGGATGAATTAGATAGGCATTTGGACTCTATCCAAAAGGATACATTGGCCAGTGTCATTGATGCAACACATCAATGATTGAATCCTGTCCTAGGTCAACAAGGTAAATTGGATCAATAGGTTGATTGGTCCAATGTGGTCAATTCCCATGATCATAACAGTGTGTGTGTGTGTTGGTGTTGGTGTCAGTATTTCTACACTTGCATTTTGCATTCACCCACAAGTCAGTATATCAACAATGGCTAAGAAAACTGGGACCAAGTCTCTTGAGAACCTTTTTCAAACTTTGCCCATACTTTGGTCCCCTTAATCTACTGTATGCTGTTGTCTCTGACAATTTGATTTTGATCATGCTCTAAAGTATAGCAATATTTTCTGCTCATCTGCTTATTCCTTGCAAAAATCCCACTTGAGTGTGCTGAACTGATATTAGATTGATATGTATATAGTGTCAGTGACTTACTAGCTCTCACAAATGATAACCAGGTGTCACACAGTCAATGAGATGATGAGTAAAGAGGATGTAAATAGTGCAGAGGGGAAGTAACCCAGATACAAGTCTAGCTACTGAGGAGAATAGATGAGATTAGAATAAAGGACTACTTGATGAAATATCCTATCTTGTATGTGTAAGCTACATGGATCCATGAGAACTATCTTGCACCATTCTTGTGAGGATATACAAGAAGAGTCACTTGTAACCATAAGTAAAGCTGTAGGTACACAATGAGTAGATAATAAGGCAATATAAAGGAAACATGGCTGCAGAAGGTAAATGGTAATGATCTGTCAATACTTCAACAGACACAAGAGAGTCACATTGAAGAAGGACAATCGTGCAAGAGCAATAAGGGGGAAAGGAAAATATAATAAATGCTGATATGAGTGCTGGGGCACTTAAGTCAAAGAATAATAAAAGGAAAAGAAAGAAAAAGAATAATAGAAAACGGTGCTTTCATAACACATAGCCTCCTGCCTAGGGAGCTTCATTCAAACACTTGAGAAGTAATTTGACCCTTGAAGAAGTTGTCAGCCTTTGACTTCCCCTGTCAGATAAACATGAGTTTGTTTTGTGCTTTCTTCTTTAAGTGACAGTGGTAAAAGTATTTAAGTTCTGTCAGAAACTGAAAGTAGCTGATGCCTCAGGTACTGTTGTCATGTCATTGTAGTTATCATAGACGACTAGTGCTCAGTCATTAGCTTTTGTACCAGACATGTAAGAGAGGAAATTGTGATATCTCTTCTATCAGTGGTAATTTGATGAGTATTCAACAAGTCACATGTATAAGTTACAAACATTTGTGACCATGGAGTAGAATTTAGAGGGATTCCCACTGAAGGTGTGAGGATTGACCAATGCCTTGGCAGGACAAAGGTCAGAAGTATTAGCAGAGGAGCAGTGTCAGCAACTTGTTAGCTCTCACAAGAGACAACCAGGTGTCACATGATAGTCAATGAGCAAGAGGATGAAAAGACGATGAGGATAAAGCAACCCAGCTACAAGTCTAGCTACCGAGGAGTATAGACAAGAATAGAGCTAAAGAATATAACTACAAACTACTAAGTCTTATATATGTAGGGGATATGAAACTGTGAGAGATGTCTCGCACTGTAACCATGAGGATATTAACAGTTGTCCATATCCATAAGTAAAGCTGTAAGTATTCAGTGAGTAAACAATAAGGCAATATGAAATAAACGCGATGGTGGGACAATAGTGACAACATCCTGTCAATGAGCTGACAGGCACGAGAGAGTTGTGCATAGGTGAAACAACAACACAAGAACAATAAGGTTGACACATGTAATCTAGATGGAAATGAAAATATAAAGAGCGCTGGTGCAAGCACTCTAGTGATTAGGTAAGTAAATAAAAGAAAAGGAAAAGAATAATGAAAAAGAACGTTTCGTGACAAGCAGTATGCATAGAGGTGTATGTTGTGAAAACATCTTTTTCTCTTATTCTTGTCTTTTCTTTCTTTATTTTACTTAAGCACCCCAGTACCTAAATCAGCATTAATTTTTTTTCTTTTCTCCTAAATACATGCAATAGCCTTACTACTCTAGTGTTGTTGTCCTTCTTCAGTGTGACTCTCCCATGTCTGTCAAACTATTGGCAGATTGTTGCCATTTACCTGTGCTGACTGTTTTTCTTCTATTTTGCCTTATTGTCTGCTCACTGTATATGTACAGCTTTACTTGTGGTTACAACTAACTCCTATTATGTATCCTTGTGGGGACAGTGTGTTAGCTCTCATGGATGTATTTTAGTACTCATATTTAAGATAGGATATTTTGTATAGTAGTCCTTAACTCTGATCTTGTCTATTCTCCTTGGTAATTAGACTTGTATCTGGGCTGTACCCTCTGTTTTATTCTATCCTCTTACTCTGCCTCAACTGTGTGACACCTGGTCTTTGTTTGTGAGGGCTAGCCAGTTGCTGACACTTTGTAACAAGTAATAGCATATGGATGACTTTTAGGCTATTTGGTGCCAATGGGGATCTCCTCTTTCAGAATTCTGAGTCAGTGATACATACAAACAAGCTGTGGAGCCACTGATAAGATAATGTATTAACTACAGAAATCCACTTGTGGAGCCACTTATTGACTATAGTTTATTCATTGTGAAATCCGCTATGATGAAGTTGATCTGACTTTTTGGCCGTTTGGTGCTCACAAAAACATCTGCTTTCAGAGTCGCTGGATTATGTAGGGCGTCTCAACATAAGCAAAAGTATACCCTGCCTCAATCAATGTATAAGGGTGCAATAGAAGACCAATAGCTGAAGTAAAAAGGCAGAAAAACTCTCAATCATAATATGATTCAATTCAAAATAACTGAAGCTTCAAATCTTCTGGAAATTTTGCGTGCTGAAGCCCTTATAGAAAACAATATCTCCTGTAGACTTAATTAGGTTTTGTGTAATGGCGAAGATGGAACTTACCTTGATCCTCTACAAATTGACAAGACCTGTAGTTTTTCCACAAACTTCGGAACACTGGTTCTCTTGTTGCATGATAATCCTTGCCAATCAGAGCTTTGACATGCTGAGTGGCAATTCCAATGTTGTCTAGACCATGTCAGCTGTTAGGCAGTCTGACTTGGCAATTGTGAGATACTTACAGAAAGGAATACGAGGAAAGAGGTGATGCACGACGTGAAAATGTGCAATCTACAAATTCATAAAAAATCTTGACATTATCCTTCATTGGCAGCTCACATCATGAAGAAAGAAGCGGCCTTGCCATCCCAGAAAGTCTCGGTCAACTGTTGCAAGTGCCCCACGGGTATAATTCCAACTCCTGTCTCGGTAATGAGGTACAACAGGGTCGGTGTGGTGCAGATAGACGATCATTGTAACCCAATGAGAGACTATCAAGCAAGGTATGCCATATAGCATGAAGATGTCCCGTGCACCCCATTTGTGAACGGCTTGGGCAACAATCCATGCCATAATAATAATAGCAATATCTGAAGCAAAAACAGCTAAACGGTCTTGGGCCTTGAACATGATTGAAAATGCTGCATATTATTGTCAGAGTCCAGACACCACCACAATTCAAGCATGGGAATAGCTCACGGTTGAAATGACTTGTTGACAGTGGATAGTGACGTGGTCCTGAAATATTAAGTAGCAAATATGACTGGAAGCCAACCAGCTGTTGCAACACAAGCTTAGCAAGAACAGCAAGTGGTGTATCTTCCACATATTCAAAGCATATATGTTTTTTACTGAGGACTTCTGATTTCAATGGTGGAATCCAACTTAATAAGGCCCATGTAAACAAATGCAATGATAGTTTTTTTGTCTATGAAACTCACTGCTGATCATGTACCATATGGCCATGATGGTGATGATGTATACGATGTGTTGCCTTCCAACTGAAATGCGGGGTGAACAGCAATGTGTGGCAAGTCTATCGGAAAATTTAACAAATCAGAAATTGCATAAAAATCACCAAACGGGCAGGTACAAATCCAATGACAACACAACCAAGTTTGCTGGGCAAAAATGACTCATGGGCACACTACAAAAATAGTTCACAAGCAAATCACCTGAATGAAGTGGATACCCACCTCATGCCCAATGACCCATAATCCAGTAAATACAAGACCCTGGAACCACCAGCTAAAGTGGAAACCTTTGCGACAAAGCGTCATTCAGATCCATAGATACGCACTATGTTGGCCACACTATGAGCATGACGATTGAAACATCACTATTTTCCGAGGTCATTTTCAGAGTGATCATGCAGAAGAGGAGAATAGCAGCCATGATGATGTTGCGTCCAAGCACTATCAATGAAACCATAGGGCGATGTACAAATACCGAAGGTGGCAAGATGCATTTGATTTGTTCTAGTGTCCTGGTAGTTCTATGAGTTTTGTCTTATCTAGCAGCGTTGAAATAAGAATGACTGACCAGTTAGGCGCATCCACATCAGAACTTGCTCTGTCCGTTTTCATGTTTATAGAGATTCTTCCTGTATAGCTTTATCATTTTTATACTCTGTGGCCAAGTTGTTTTATGGGGCTCCCCGAACTGAGATGAGCATGGGTAACGGGTTAAAAGTAATACATAATCGGCCGAAATTTTCGAGCTACCTGTGTTCTGCCGGCTTAACCGTAACAAAGATGTGATTTTCCATTGCCTGTTTCAGGTCATGATACAATACAAATGATGTGGTTTTTTTTGGCATTCTCATCAGCATGTTCTGATTGCACGGATTTTGACCTTGTACTGAAGTTTCGCACTAACAGCGTTCTTGGGAATGCAACTATATTCTATCCTTGATGTGAAACTCCCATGTCAGTACCCTGTTTCACTCCCATTGAGGATTTCGTTGGCTATCAATGCTGATGTTCACATGAGAATGAGATAACATGCTCCGCGGAGGACATACATCATAATAACATGACAATTACATCAGAAATAAAATCAAGCCAAACAATCACCGCTACAAATTCAATTTCAATCAAATTATGAATTATAACAGTGTTTTCAGGTGAATCTGAGTCGAGTACTAGAGAAAATCTGACCATAAGGGTAATTCCTTTGCTCGTACAACAACATGTGAAACCACCCTCAATCAGATGTCGACATACTCCGCGGAAAATTATCCAAAATTACCATCAAAAGTTGATCATTTACCGGAATAATATGACATCAAACATATAGAAGCTCAATGGTATATTTACACAGACTGCATTTCGTTGAAAGAAACTCTCATGTCATGAATCGAGAAGAGAGAGCCCCACCTTGAGCATAAATCATTTTTCGATGCTGTTCTGATTGATATGTGAGCGGATAGATTGCAATACTATCCCAGAGGATGTCAAACCATCGAGCCAGTGTTAAATAGTGGCCGAATTACTAGAGGCTTGACAATGGGTTCCTATCTCAAAATCCTGTTCCTTGCAGGAGGAGCAATTTCATACTACATATCCTTTACTCCCCCAAATATGACACGTAATGGAAATGTCTCTATGGAAGTACATAAGCATACTTTCTTTGACAAAGTAGTCTTGAACTTGTCAATCTTTACAAAGGTAGGATAATCTGTCTCCACCCTCAATGTATTCATATAATGAAGAAGTATAGATGATGGTCACTCTGTCATTCCTTTGTGAGATTCTAGTGGATGCTATTGCAATTATCCACCAATCAATGGACAGCTGGAGCGTTAAGATAGTCTGTCCATCGGAAACTGCAAATCTAAATTTTCTCCTCCATCTTTTCCCCGAATTCCAAGTGGGGGCCATTCTTATGCTTGCTGGGGCAGCACTACGACTGTGGTGTTTCAAAGTCATGGGTCGGAATTTCACATTCCAGGTTGCAATCAAGACGGATCACTACCTGGTAATGCATGGCCCGTATAGCTACTGCCGACATCCAAGCTATTCAGGAGGATTCATTCAGATTATGGGGCTAATTATTATGCATTTTTCCAGGGGGGGTTGGAATAGAGAGTGTGGTATCATGCTGACAAAGGCTGGGTGGGCAATTACGCTATATCTTGGACTTGCGATATACTCATTTTGGTCATGGATAAAACGAGCAGAATATGAGGATTCAATACTCCAGCAGAAATTTGCTGGTGATTGGAAAAATTACAGACACAATGTGCCATACAAATTTGTTCCTCGATTATGGTAGTCCTTGTCACATAGAACTAGTTTGCTCATGTATAGCTGCCTTAGCTGGGTGAATAAATCTATGAGGTGATTATTGGTCTCCGGCGATTGATCATTGGCCTCCGGCGCTTTGTCCGTTGGACTCAAGTGCTTCTAGTGATTTCGGTAAATTCTTATTGATAATTGATCAAGTAGTAGATTTCGGCCTGATTTTGGCTCAGTTGTGCTAAAGTTACTGGTCTCTAGGAAAAAATGCTAGCCTTAATAGCTCAAAAAGCATGTGGATATTGACAGGCACTGCCAGACCCTATGGACTTTACTCCAACTGCACATGGTGCATAGCCCAAAGGAAAGGTCACCATGTGTAGTGGCCTACAGCCCAGGGTACAGCCCCAGATTTTTATCTGTGCCCCAGCAGATAAAAAGGGCCCAGAATAGAGAAAGAAGGGAAGCTTTCTTCCCCTTCCCTCACTTTAGAAGTGATTGCTAGTCCTACTTGAAGGGAGTTTGCTTCTAGCATAGAGAAGTTAGACTTAAACACTTAGTCAGAGTTAGACATAACAGAGCAGAGAGAGAGCATGCAGACATTGTATTAACTCAGAAAGATTGCACATATAACTCAGCAAGAGAATAAAGTTATGAAAGTGTAAGTCAAGTAAAGTTATTCAGTCAAAGTTAGAGCAAACAGAGTAGAGCATTATCTAGCCCTAGTTTTATAGAACTTATGAGAAAGAGAATCTATTACCTATTTGTGCACAGATGGTTCAACCATTGGGGTATGGTCAGGTGTTATATCTGTGCAAAGCTAAGTCCTTACAAAGCTTCGTGATTCTTTCTGTACCTCAGATATATTACTTACATCCCTTCACCACTTTGTATTTCCTTTGTGAAGCACTTCTTTGTTATCTTTCCTCTGTCACAAAGGGGTGACAATGATGGCGGAGACTTGGACGGAAGCGGACAGATACTGGTCCCAATGACAAAGTTATATTGATAATAAATACAAAGAAATAAGTCAAGACATACCTGGTCTCAATGACAAAGAGGTCAACATAAGGGACCAGGTTGTGGGGGCTGGCTTATATATACAAGGTGGAGTGTGGGAACTATGATGTAATACTGTATAGCTCAGGCACAAGGAATGGAACGGAACTGATAGAATGGAATGGAAGGTTCCAGAATGATTGTTGTAGGTAAGGGTGCTCAGATAGTGTATTGTAAGGAAAGGAAAATGATAGGGGTGACTCACTTCATGACATTACCCCCCTCCTTATGACCATTGCTCTCAATGATCAAGCTTTTGCTGCCTGGGGGTGCTTTTTGTGGAATTTTCGGACAGTGGTTGGTGCATGTTCAAGATTTGGTGCAGGTTCCCAGGAGTTGTGGCCTGCATCATAGCCCTTCCACTTTACCAGATACTCTAACTTCTTCCACCTAACCCAACTATCCAAGATGTCCTCAACTTCGTACTTCAGCTCATCCTCATCTTCTAGGTATACTGGTTCTGGTGGTGTTGTGATTTGGCTGTTGACAGTGTTTCCTCTCCATGGGTATAATTTATTGATGTGGAACATGCTGACATGCTGACTTGGGGGTGAATGCAAAATGCAAGTGTAGAAATACCAACACCAACACCAACACATACACACACAAAACTAAGTCAAACACTAAGTTCAGAGGGGTGCAGAAAAGATATAACATTTATTGTTTGAATCTAACTCTGTCTAGTAGAGTAGGAGTTTTGTAATAGATTTTCTTTCACAAGTTCTATAAAACTTGGGCTTGCTATGGCTAACTGGTTCCTTAATCTGACTTTGACTGAATAACTTTACTAAACTGCACTTTGAATAACTTTACTTTCTTTCTGAGTTAAAAGTACAATCTTTCTTTGTTATACAAGTCTGTCTGAATCTCAGAACTGTTTCTCTCTCTCTCTCTCTGTGCTGAAACTCTCTCCCTTTCTGTAGGATTAGCAGTCACTACAAAAGTGGGGGGGGAAGAAAGCTTCTATTCATTCTTGGGATTGAGCTCTTTTTATGTCCTGGGCAGAGATCTAGATCTAGGGACCTAAATTACTCCGCAGTTCTAGAATGCTCAATAGCTCCACAGTTCTAGAACATTACTATGACAACTGTCAGAATTCTGGTCTGGAACCTTTCTAAACAGAAACTCATATATTCCTGTTGTGCCTATCATGTTGTCAAGTAGCAACTGATATATGATAATTTGAACAGTCTTAGACTTTCTCTACACTCCTTAGCAATCCTAGGTTAGGTTGCAGTTTTCTATAATACACATACTGTTTCTTTGAACAACAGGAAAAGCAAGATATGTACAAAGAACTGGTTTTAGTACATATATCTACTGCCTGTAACTGGGCCTTGCCACTGAGAACCCTCCCAGTTCATCTGTGGTTAACATCTGCACAGGGCAGGTATTGCACAAGGTACTGTAGGCATGGTACAAAGACTCCCTGCTGGCATGTGCAAAGTTTCGGAAATTAAGGGTTTTTATGCATAGCCTGTTTTCAGGTGTATCAATGGGGTAGATGCGGTCCAGTGACAGTGGGAGGTCCAAATGGTAGTCCAGAGGGCTGACCTTATCCAGCATCTGTTATATCTATGCAAGCTAAGTCGTTATGAAGCTTCGCAACCCATTCAGCTACTTAGATATATTACTTATATCCTTTTACCACTATGCAATTACTTCATGAAGGAATTCCGATGTGAAGTAAATACCTGTTATCTCTTATCATGCTTATCGGATTTACACTATCCCTTTTATATCCCTTCCTTTGTTCTTTACTTATGAGCTAACCCATTCGGGCATGGCATTGCTTTGCAATCCTGACTTACCTTTAGTATAAAGCTACAGTATCGAATAGGTAGTTCCTTAGTTTAAATATCAACCTTGATAGCACTTTGATAGTGATACCAATTAATCATTTATCCATATCATTGTTTTAACATCTCCACTGTCAGTATGTTCCGCGACGGTCATCGCAAATGGAACATGTTTACTTTCTTCTCTTGTGGACACATGTCACAAAGAGGTGACGACAGTGGCGGAGCGGAGCGGAGACTTAGGCGAAAGCGGACACTGGTCCCAACGACAAAGTTATATTGATAATAAATACAAGTAAGTAAGTTCAAGACATACCTGGTCCCAACGACAAAGAGGTCAAGATAAGGGACCAGGTTGTGGGGGCTGGCTTATATATACAAGGTGGAGCGTGGGAACTATGAGGTAATACTGTATAGCTCCGGCACAAGGAATGGAACTAATAGAATGGAATGGAATGTTCCGGAATGATTATTGTAGGTAGGAGGGCTTGGATGGTGTATCGTAAAGAAAGGAAAATGATAGGGGGTGGGCTCACTTCATGACATTACCCCCCTCCTTATGACCATTGCCCTCAATGGTCAAGCTTTTGCCGCCTGAGGGTGCTTTTTGTGGAATTTTCGGATAGTTGCTGGGGCGTGTTCAAGATTTGGTGCAGGTTCCCATGAGTTGTGTCCTGCATCGTAGCCTTTCCACTTTACCAAGTACTCTAGCTTCTTCCACCTAATCCGACTATCCAAGATGTCCTCGACTTCATACTCCGGCTCATCCTCATCCTCTAGATATACTGGTTCCGGTGGTGTTGCAATTTCGCCGTTTACGGTGTTCCCTCTCCAAGGGTACAATTTATCAACATGGAACACAGGATGGATGCGGTCCAGGGATAGTGGGAGGTCTAAACGGTAGTCCAGGGGCCCAACCTTCTGCAAAATGGTGTAAGGTCCTAGCTGTCGATCCCCAAGTTTCTCACTGGAAAGTTGGAGCTTGATGTCCTCTGCGCTTAGCCAGACCTGATCTCCAACTTGGAATTGATGTGCCTTTCGTTTTCCCCGTTCGTAGTTTTCCTTTTGCCGTCGTTTCCCCAGGTGTAGCGCCGCCCCAGCATCCTGTCGTGCATCCCGCAGTATCTGGATGCGATCATCCACCGCCGGAATCCCACTCCGTTGTCCAACTGGAATGTTAAATAGAGGCAGATAACCATAGGTGAGTTCGAATGGGGACGTTCCAAGTGCAGAGTGGGTGCGAGAGTTAATCACAAATTCCGCCATAGGTAGGTGCTCCGCCCAGTCGTCCTGGCGGCGTCCCACATAGAGTCTGAGGTATTTTTCGACTTCTTGGTTTGCCCGTTCGGTCTGTCCGTTTGCTTGGGGGTGGTACCCTGAGGTGAGGTTTGATTTGATTCCTAGGCGGGAGAGTAATGATCGCATGAGTTTTGCTGCAAACTGGGGTCCCCGGTCTGATACAAAGCGGAGGGGAAGACCATGGAGGCGAAAAATTTCGCGATAGTAGATGTCGGCTACACCTGCTGCTGTGATTGAAGTTGTACAAGGAATTGCATGGATTTGTTTACCGTAAAGGTCCGTGCAGACTAGAATCGCGTCATACCCTTGCGAGTTGGGCAGCTGTGTGATCAAGTCAACTCCCACTTCTTCCCACAAGCCTGCTGGGACGTCTAGAGGTAGTGTTACTGCTCGTGGGTGTCTCTGTATCTTCTTCCTTGCACAAGTCTCGCATCCTTCAACATATTTTTCTACAAAGGATCGCAGGGTGGGCCACCAAAAGTGGGTGCTGACGAGGTCAAGGGTATTGTGAAGTCCAGGGTGGCCAGCAGAGGGGTTATCGTGGCATTGCTTGAGTACTTCTTTCCGGAGGTCATCATCTGGTGGGACATATACTCTTCCTCGGTGGTATACTAGTCCCTTGTCTTCTTCCCATTCTGCTATCCCATTGGCCAAGCGTTTGAGACCGCTTCTCCTAAGCTCTTCCAGTCCTTCCAGTACTTGGGCCTCCTTTTGAGACGCCTGTCGGATGCGGTCCTCCAGTGGGTTTTGTAGTGAGATAGCTGCCACTTGCATGAAATGGGCTGGTTTCAGAACAATCTGTTGTCGATTATCTTCGCTATCCAGAACCTGATATGCTGCCATACGAGAGAGAGCGTCTGCCTGAGTGTTGGACTTGCCAGGGCGGTGAGTGAGCTGGAAGTCGAATCGGGACAACCATAGTGCCCATCGCGCCTGCCGTCTACTGAGGTCTTGAGCAGAACGCCAGAATTCCAGGTTTGCGTGGTCGGTGAGAATCTCGAACGGTTGTGGTGAACCTTCCAGGAAGCTTCTCCAGTCCTTTAATGCTTCGATGATAGCGAGCATCTCTCGGTCATAGATTTCGTAGTTTCGTTCAGCTGCTTGCATGGAGGCTGATCGAAATGCCACTGGGTGCCACTGGCCGTCGTCTTGTTTCTGCATTAGGGCTCCTCCCGTAGCAAAGCCTGATGCATCTACCTCAAGTTGTGTGAGCCTATTAGGGTCCCAGAGTGCCAGTACCGGTGCTGTGATGAATGCTTCCCTTAGGGTATCGAATGCTTGTTGTTGGTGTGTCCCCCAACTGAAGCCTGTATCCTTTTTTGTTAGGTCGTTCAGAGGGCGTGCTATGCGGGCAAAGTTCCGTATGAATCGACGGTAGAAGTTAGCGAAGCCTAGGAATCCCCGTAGTTCTCGTAGATTCTTTGGGGTAGGCCAGTCGCGGACTGCAGCTACTTTTACTGGATCCATGCGCACTTCACCTTCTGATATCACTAGTCCCAAATACTCAACCTGAAGCTCCTCAAACTCGCATTTCTCTGGTCGCAGGTAGAGGTCATGTTTCTCTAGCCGCTTTAGTACCTCTCGCACCACCTGCCGGTGTTCTTGCAAATTGTTACTGAAGATGAGGATGTCGTCTAGGTAGACTGCTACCTTACCAGCCGCCACTAGGTCTGAAAAGATGGAATTCATGAGCGCTTGGAAGGTAGCTGGCGAGTTGGTGAGACCGAAGAACATTACACTGGGTTCAAATAACCCTCGGTTGGTTGCAAAAGCGGCCTTCCACTCATCACCCTCCTTAATCCGGACATTGTTGTAGCCCCATCTGACGTCAAATTTGGTGAAGTACCGTGCCCCCTGTAGACGGCTGACAATGTCAGCGACCAGTGGGAGAGGATAGCGGTTCTTTAGGGTTACTTGGTTGAGTTTCCGGTAATCCTGTACGAAGCGGAGCTTCCCATCTTTCTTCTTAACAAAGAAGACAGGTGAAGACAGTGGCGATTTTGAGGGGCGAATGTAGCCTTTTCGGAGGTTGTCATCCAGGAAGCGGTCGAGTTCACCTTGTTCATTCAATGACATTGGATAGACTTTTGTGCGCATGGTTTCCGGTGCACCTGGGATCAATTCTATAGCATGATCCCAGGGTTGGTGGTCAGGGAGGCGCTCTGAAGCAGTTTCAGAGAATACTTTTTCGAAATCGCGGTAGGGTTCTGGGACCATTTCTTCAAAGGTTTTCATGGGTTTTGTTTTGTGGGCTTGTTCCGCTAGCTTTTGGGAGTAGGTGAACCCTGCAGCACACCAGACTTCATCTGTTTGTTCGTGTAAGATTCCTGACTTCACCCATGCACGTCGGGTTCGTCGGTTTGCTCGAATGCGGTGTATGGGCGACTTTTCTGTCTCCTCATCCAGTGTGTCAAGTGGTGGTTCAGGGGTGATCACAGTTTCAATTTCCTCCGCCGTGTCTTGCTCTTCCACCTCCTCTATCGTTGTTTGTTGGGATCTGACTGTGAGTCGTCCTTTCTCCCAGTCAATATCTGGATTGGCCTTACGTAGCCAGGGGAGTCCTAAGATTAGGTCTTCGCCTCCCAGATTGGTTACTAGCAAGTCTGTCCACCGTTCTTGGTTATCAACAGTCAGGGCTAGGCGTGCAAAGTGTGTGATCTGCCCTGCTCGGTTAGCAGACCCATCAATGTTAAAGACGCCAATGGGTTTCCTGAGTGGGAAGGTCCTTACACGGTGACGGGTGACAAACTCTTGGTTCAAAAATAGAGCAGTGGCTCCAGAATCAACCATGGCTGCAGTTGCTATACTGTGATTTCTTCCTCTTAGTTTTGCGTTAGTTCGGAAGTGAGATGAATTGGAGTTCAATTCCGAAATAGTAGATATTTTACAAGATGGGAGAGAATCATATGCAGATGTGGAATGTATAGCGAACTGGTTTACGGGTACTCTCGATGCAGCCGAGACGGGCACCCACTTTAAAAACCCTCCTGAGAACCTGGTGCTGGGGCCATGGCATTGGCTCTGTTAAGGAGCTCCTGGAGCTGGGCAATCTGGGTGGAGAGGTCAGGCGTAAGTGGGGACGGAGCAGTGGGAGCTGGAATGGACGCGGCAATTTGGACAGGTTCATTGGGGAAGAGGGTGAACGGTGTCGAAGCAGAAGCAGAGACTTGTTGACGGCGGGGTTGTTGGCGCTTACCCCGGCCACGTTCTAGACCCATGAACTTGTCTTGGCAGACTGATTCTAGGTGGCCTCGTCGTCCACAGTAGCGGCAAACTGTCTCCTTGTATGAGCAGTTCCTCTTTTCGTGACTCTGCGAGCCACACCCATAACACCTTCCTCTCATCTGGGCCACGAAGCTTTCTCTGCTGTTACCACTAGTGTGTGTGGCATCGACATCCATAGCATGGGAGTTGGCAGGGGGGGAGGAGATATGGGAGGTGCCTGGGTTGCGACCTGTCATGGTGGGATCGTGCAGGAACACATCCACTGAAATTGCTCGCCTGATAGCCTCCTCCAGGGTGGGAGCCAGTCCCTGGGCTATATTGACCACAATGAGATTTTGTCGGATCTCTGGGTTGAGGCCGCTATGGAAGCGTTCTCGCAGGTCGACGTCTGAAAGCCCGGTCCGATCACCAATGTCCTTGAAATTCTGTGCAAATTCCGCTACCGTTTGACCTTTTGCCTGCCTGAGATGCTGGATTGCATTCCGGGCCTCCATACCTGCATCAATGGATTCAAATCGGAGGGTGAAGGCTGTTTTGAAGTCTTCCCATCGTCCATTGAAAGGTTGTTGGTTATGGCTGAATTCTAGGAGGTATGGTGTGGCCCAGTCAGCAGCCTTGCCTGAGAAGAATCCTAGCGCTGCCTTGATCAGCTTCCCTTCGTTGCTACTCAGATCTGGTTGTTCCATTGCCCAGCTTTGATACTGAGCAATGAAGCGACGTGCTTCTGCACTACTAGAGCCTTTGAAGAGCTCAGGTTTATTCATACTGGACTTGGCTGAGGCTTTGTGGAGGTTGGCCGTGAGCTGGGCCACCTGCTCGATGAGCTGTGCCATGAGCTGGTTTGTGTTGACTTCAGAGGTCGACATAATGGATGGGGGTGCAGTGGGAGTAGGGATAAGGATGGGTGTGATCACGGTACCGTCGGAAAGGTTCTCCTCTTCACTGATGGAGTTGGCAGCAGCGTTCGGACAGGGTTGAGAACTGCAATCAGCCCAGGAGCTGCTTTTGCTGCGGTGGATGTGGGTTTGGTCTTTAGTATCAAAAGCGTGTGGGTAGGCAGAGCAGTCGATAGCTTGGGCGGGCAGGCTTGGTGCGGAGGTGTCTGTAGACGTGGTGGAAGCGGAGCCTGCAAGGATAACCTAATCGGTAGGCTATCAGTGCAGTAAGGGATCTTGACCTAATGTCACAAAGAGGTGACGACGGTGGCGGAGCGGAGCGGAGACTTAGGCGAAAGCGGACACTGGTCCCAACGACAAAGTTATATTGATAATAAATACAAGTAAGTAAGTTCAAGACATACCTGGTCCCAACGACAAAGAGGTCAAGATAAGGGACCAGGTTGTGGGGGCTGGCTTATATATACAAGGTGGAGCGTGGGAACTATGAGGTAATACTGTATAGCTCCGGCACAAGGAATGGAACTAATAGAATGGAATGGAATGTTCCGGAATGATTATTGTAGGTAGGAGGGCTTGGATGGTGTATCGTAAAGAAAGGAAAATGATAGGGGGTGGGCTCACTTCATGACAACACATGAAGTGTTGAGGACTCTACTCATAGTGGAGTCAAGGTCCAACTACCTAGTCTAGGATTGTTTTACCTCGCAAAGTAATTCTCTTTGCTATTTCCCACAATTATCCCGCAATCCTTTCTGATGATCCCTTGGTGCACAATCATAACAGCATCACATATGGTCCTAGCTGTTGGTCCCCAAGTTTCTTGCTGGAAAGTTGCAGCTTGATTGTCAGCAACTCGCTAGCTCTCACAAGAGACAACCAGGTGTCGCACAATAATTGATGAGCAAGAGGATGAGAAAGTGATGAGGATGAATAAAACAACCCAACTACAAGTCTAGCTACCAAGGATTATAGACAAGAATAGAGCTAAGGAATATAACTACAAAATACTAGGTCTTATATATGTATGGGATATGAAGTTGTGAGAAGTATCTTGCACCGTAACCATGAGGGTATACAATAAGAGTTGCCCATATCCATAAGTAAAGCTATAAGTATTTGGTGAGTAAACAATAAGGCAATATAAAAAGAAGCATGGAGGTGGGACAATAGTGATGTCATCTTGTCAATGAGCTGACAGGCATGAGAGAGTTGCGCCTAGGTGAAATGACAACGCAAGAACAATAAGGTTGATGCATGTAATCTAGATGGAAATTAAAATATAATATGCACTTTAGTGATCAGGTAAGTAAATAAAAGAAAAGGAAAAGAATAATAAAAAGATTGTTTTGTGATATTGATGTCTTCTGTGCTTAGCCAGACCTGATCTCCCACTTGGAACTGATGTGCCTTTCATTTTCCCCATTCATAGTTTTCCTTTTGCCGTCTTTTCCCCAGGTGTAGTGCTGCCCCAGCATCCTGTCATGCATCTCGCAGTATTTGGATGTGATTGTCCACTGCCAGAATCCCACTCTGTTGTCCAACTGGAATGTTAAATAGGGGAAGGTAACCATAGGTGAGTTCAAATGGGGACATTCCAAGTGCAGAGTGAGTGCGGGAGTTAATCACAAACTCCGCCATTGGCAAGTGCTCTGCCCAGTCATCCTGATGGCGTCCCACATAGAGCCTGAGATACTTTTGAACTTCTTGGTTTGCTCATTTGGTTTGTCCATTCACTTGGGGGTGATATCCTGATGTGAGATTTGGTTTGATTCCTAGGCAGGAGAGTAGTGATTGCATGAGGTTTGCTGCAAACTGAGGTCCCCGGTCTGATACAAAGCGGAGGGGAAGGCCATGGAGGCAGAAAATTTCATGATAGTAGATGTAGGCCACACCTGCTGCTGTGATTGAGGTCGTGGGCTGGTTTCAGAACAGTCTGTTGCTGATTGTCTTCACTGTCCAAAACCTGATGTGCTGCCATGTGAGAGAGAGCATCAGCCTGTGTGTTTGTCTTGCCTGGGTGGTTGTTATATCTATGCAAGCTAAGTCTTTACGAAGCTTCGTGAACCATTCCGCTACTTAGATATTACTTATATCCTTTTACCACTATGCAATTACTCTTTATCTCTTACCATTCTTATCAGATTTACACTATCCCTTTTATATCTCTTCCTTTGTTCTTTACTTACGAGCTAACCCATTCAGGCATGGCATGGCTTCGCGATCCTGACTTACCTTTAGTATAAAGCTACGGTATTGAATAGGTAGTTCCTCAGTTTAAATATCAACCTTGATAGCACTTCGATAGTGATACCAATTAATCATCTATCTTTATCATCGTTTTAACAATCCTCACTGTCAGTACATTCCGTGATGGTCATCACAAATGGAACACGTTTACCTTTCTTCTCTTGCGGACATGCGAAGTGTTGAGGACTCTACTAATAGTGGAGTCAAGGTCCGACTACATTGTATAGGATTGTTTTACCTTGCAAAGTATTTTACTTCGTATTTTCCCGCAATCATCCTGTGATCATTCCCAATGATCCCTTTGTGCATGATCATAACAGTATATTTAAACTGACACTTGGCACATTCATCCTCATTACCCTTCACATTCCACTCAACAATTTCACTTCCTTCAACAATGGTCTATACAAGGAGCAGAAGAAACCGCACCAACACTGGAGTGTCCGACGAGTCGGTAACAGAGGAACCGGAAACGGTTAATCCTTTTGCATCGAATGTGACAGCCTTCGTGCCATTCACGGAATCAATATTGGGAGCCGGACATTCTCGACGTCGATCTAATGTCTTCGGTCCAGCTCCAGGACAACCTGCTAGTGTGCGGGTTTCTAGTCATCACGCCCTTGGTCAACCAGACCACTCCGAATTTGAGTACCAAGTAGTCTATACAGAAAACGGTGACCCCATTACTGTTCGCACACCGCGAAGAAATCACACAGCGATACCAACAACAGAGATGGAAATCCCACCATCTCCTACCACATTTACCCTTGCTGACAGAATGTGTCAGCAACTAGCAAACGCTCCTGGCCCTTCGCAAGGTCGGATACCAGTTACCACAGTGGAGATTCCGGAAAACATCGAGGAAGCGGAAATCGATGAAGCAGTAGGTCCTGATGAGTCAGGAAATCCCGGAGAACCAGGGGGATCTGATCCTGATAGTCCTGGAGGTCCCAGAGCACCTCAAGGTTCTCACGTTCCTAGTTGTTCTAGGAGTCCAGTGGAACAGGTAGGTAGTGTCCATCCGGACCCTACTGAAAAACACATCCTAGATGTGTTTCACGCGTTCAAGGGTTCACTCAATACCCTCGGAACAGTTCTCGTGGGCATGAACGCTAGCAGTCCCGCAGAATCCGGAAGATCGAAAGTTAAAGATCCTGAAGTATTCGATGGATCTGACTCACGGAAACTGAAAGGTTTCTTAGTTTCCTTATCTTTGGTATTCATTGATCGTCCCTCATATTTTACTGATCAGAAAAAGATCAACTATATGCTATCCTACCTCAGCAGTTCCACGAAGGAATGGTTTGAACCAGACATTCTGGATCTGAATCTCTCCGCAATGCCGGCGTGGACGAGTTCCTTCACGGCATTGGTGAAGAAATTACAGGACAATTTTGGTATGTAGGATGCACAGGGGGAAGCCGAGGATAAGATCGGCACATTAAGGATGAAAGAATCTGATAACGTATGGAAGTATAATATCTGTTTTAATACCCTTGTGGCATCTACTAACTGGGACTCGCATGCCCTTAAGTGGGCTTATCAATGCAGCTTGGCAAGTCATATCAAAGATGAGATGGCTCATCTTCTGGAACTGAAGGCACTCGCAGAATACCGTTATGAGGTACTTCGCATAGATAACAGGTACTGGAGACGAGCAGAAGAGCGGAAAAGAGAAGCCGCTAGATCAACAGGTGTTTCCTCGGGAGGGAAAGCATCGAATATGTCAAAGAAGAACACGCCAGGTTCTTCACAAACTCCTACATCCACCACCACCACAACCATGACCTCGACGAATAACTCAGGGAAGAAAGGTAAGTCGAGTGGAGGTGGAAATTCCTCATCATCAACGAGTTCTGCGGTGACTCGACCTGTATATGCGAGCAACCTCGGCTCGGATGGAAAGCTCCTCGCAAAGGAGTCGGAACATTGAAAGAAGTTGGGGTTATGCGGATTTTGCAGGGGGAATCATAAGTTTGACGACTGCGAGAAACAAAAGGCTCGCGAAGCTCGTGGACATGCTGCGGAAACACAGGAAGCAGTGGCAAGTACCTCTTTGGTATCGGAAAAATAGTCCGCAACTCCTGTACCCCAGTATGAAGCAGGAGTTGCATTGACCAGGTTCGTACTACTGGGGAAGTTAAATTAAATGCATCCACTCTTTCCTATGATGAACGATCTTTTACGATACCTCTTACTATAGATTTTTCACTTCGCAACGTTTCTGCGAAGCTTTCCTTCATCTCCTTACTTGATTCTGGTTCTACCGATTGTTTTATTGATTCTCGATTTGTGTATAAACTTTCTCTCCCTACTTCCTCTATTTCTCCAATCAATCTCCGACTTTTCAATGGTTCTTTATCTCCGAAACCAATTTCCAAGACTACGTCTCTTAATGTTCGGTTTCCCTCTGGCGAGCTACTACTACTAACATTTTATGTTACTTTACTAGATTCCTCTTGTGAGGCAGTTTTAGGTTACAGTTTCTTGACCTGCTACAATCTGTTGATTGACTGGGCATCGAGAAACATTACATTCCATTCCACCAAGCAAGTTGAGTCTCCCTCGACGTCCTCACTTCCGCGAACACTCATTCCAGAAGAAACTGTCCCTTCATGGGGTCAGCCTACCATTGGTTCCGAAGAGGTTCCTTTGCGACCCTCTTCGCGAACTCGTTCTCACCATTCACCTCATCCTTTATCAGACTCTTTCCCTTATAAACCCATCTACTCCTATCCTTCGGTGGCTCAATTGGCCGCTTTGCGACTTGAAAACCCAGAGATCGACATTGCTCTTGTCAATGCAGAACTTTTCAACCGTGCTTGCAAGAATGCCAAGTGTGAACCATTAATTTTACCCGCAGTTCACAGCGAAGTTACAGCGCAAGCTGCTTCAACAACTTTGGCAAGCAATCCCTCCTCATTACCCATTACACGGACTTCGCGGATGTCTTCGACGAAGTCGAATCTGAAGTGCTGCCTGAGCACTGACCCTACGACCTAAAGATTGAATTGGAGGAAGGCGCCGAACCACCTATCGGTCATCTTTACCCTCTTTCTGCCAAGGAATTAGAGGCTCTATGTGATTTCATTGTCATGAAGTGAGCCACCTCCTATTATTTTCCTTTCCTTACAATACACCACCCAAACACCCCTACCTATAATAATCATTCCGGAACCTTCCATTCTGTTCTATTAGTTCTGTTCCATTCCTTGTGCCTGAGCTATACAGTATTACCTCATAGTTCCCACACTCCACCTTGTATATATAAGCCAGCCCCCACAACCTGGTCCCTTATCTTGACCTCTTTGTCGTTGGGACCAGGTATGTCTGTTACTTACTTACTTGTATTTATTATCAATATAACTTTGTCGTTGGGACCAGGTATTATCTGTCCGCCTCCGCTCAAGTCTCCGCTCCGCTCTGCCACCGTCGTCACCTCTTTGTGACATTCATCGATAAGCACCTCAAATCAGGCGCTATTCAACCTTCATCCTCTCCTCATGGAGCTCCGGTATTGTTCATACTGAAAAAGGACAGAAAACTTCGACTTTGCATAGACTTTCATGGTCTTAACAACATCACGAAGAAGGATCGCTATCCTTTACCTCTTATTTCTGATTTACTAGATGCTCCGAAGAAAGCTAAGTTTTATACCAAACTCAATCTCGCTCATGAGTACTATTTAGTTTGAATCACGGAAGGCGACAAATGGAAAACGACATTCAGAACCCATTGGGGTTCTTACGAATGGAAGGTTATGCCATTTGGACTCACTAATGCTCCAGCAGCTTTCCAAAGGTTCGTGAACAACATATTCACTGATCTTTTAGATTTTTATGTTATCGTCTACCTTGACGATATACTTATTTACTCCGACGACAAAACATTACATCGCGAACATGTTCGCGAGGTTGTCTGTCATCTTCATAAACATCGACTCTATGCAAACATCACGAAATGTGAATGGGAGATCGATACGGTAGAGTATCTTGGTCATATTCTTTCTCCGGAGGGCTTAATGATGTCAAAAGACAAAGTAAAAGCTATCATTGACTGGCCGGTACCTCGGAAAGTCAAAGACGTCCAGTCTTTCCTCGGATTTGCTAATTTTTATCGATGTTTTATTTATAATTATAGCGATATCGTAGTTCCGATGACGCGACTTATACAAAAGGATACACCTTGGAACTGGAATACCAACTGCCAGGAAGCCTTCAAGAAGCTCAAATATAGCTTCACTCATGCTCCTATTCTGGCACATTGGGAACCAAACCGACATCTAATCGTGGAAACAGACACCTCGGATTACGCATTAGCCACGATCCTCTCAATCCTACTACCTGATGGAGAAATTCATCCTATCGCATTCCTCTCGAGGACTTTTCAAGCTGTGGAACTCAACTACGACACTCATGATAAGGAGCTTCTCATGATTTTCGAAGCATTCAAAGGCTGGTGGCATTACCTCAAGGGATCGGGAGATCCTATCAACGTCGTCACTGATCACAAGAATCTCGAGTACTTCTCAACAACAAAAATCCTTACACAATGACAAGTTCGTTGGTCAGAGTATCTGCACCAATTTAACATGGTGATCCGATTCAGACCAGGTAAGTTAGGTGAAAAACCTGACTCAATGAGGAGACACTGGGATGTCTACCCAAAAGAGGGGGATATTGGCTACGTGCAAGTTAACCCACATAATTTCAGACCTATTTTCACTAATGAAAAACTAACTACTTCCCTTCAAGCTACATTCCTAGAAGGACTGGCACTTCGTGCCTCCATTGTTATGGATATAGAGGCACTTCATTCCGCTATTCGCGATTCAATCGAAATGGATCCGGAATCAATCGCAGGATTGAAGTTCGCGAAGGACGGTATGAACACTCATTGGACAATAGGGTCTGATGGACTGTTACAACTTGACGATTGCATTTATGTTCCTGACATTTCTAATTTACGACTTCAAATTCTATGTTATTTTCACAACCACCCACTCTCAGGTCATTTTGGTCAAAATCGGACTCTAGAAGTGATTCGATGACAGTATACTTGGCCAAAGGTTCGTGACTTTGTTCGCGATTACATTAATTCGTGTACAGTTTGCAGATGCAACAAACCTCGTCGACATAGACCTTACGGTCTGCTCAAACCACTTCCGGTTCCCATCCGACCTTGGGATTCCATATTGATGGACTTCATTGAACAATTACCAGACTCTAAAGGACATATGGCTATTTTGGTAATCATGGATCGAGCCTCAAAACAAGGTATTTTCATTGCGACACATGACAAAATCACATCCGAAGAGCTCGCGGAACTGTTCATTCATCACGTTTTCTCGAAACACGGAGTTCCTAGTCACGTCACTTCTGACCGAGGCTTGGAATTCATTTCGGCTTTCTTTCGCGCTTTAGGGGAAGCTCTCTCGATCAAACTACACTTCACCTCGGGATACCATCCTGAGGGGGATGGACAAACAGAACGAGTTAACCAGACTCTGGAACAATACATCCGTATGTATTGCGCATATCAACAGGACGATTGGGCAAAGCTTCTGCCTATCTCAGAATTTGTGTACAACAATGCTCCTAACGCCTCCACTGGTATTACTCTGTTCTTCGCGAATAAAGGTTATCACCCTAACATTACAGTGAAACCTGAAATCGACATCCGTTCTGATCGCACGATTGACTTCACGACAAATTTAGATGAGATTCATTCTTTCCTTCACGAAGAAATTACTAATGTGCAAGCTCGATACAAAGAGCAAGCGGACAGAAAACATATTACTCACCCCGATTTTCCCATTGATTCACAGGTATTTGTACTAGCAAAACACATCGAAACCACTCGACCTACCACGAAGTTCTCTGAGAAGTACCTCGGACCATTCAAAGTTCTTGAGCGCATAGGGACTCTCTTGTACAAGTTACAACTCCCTTCCTATCTCAGTCGTATCCACCCAGTGTTCCATGTATCCCAACTCGAACCATATACTCCGAACTCAATCCCACATTGCAAACAAACTCCTCCACCTCCAGTGGAAGTCGATGGCAAAGAGGAATACAGCATCGCGGAGGTATTAGATTCAAAATTGGATCGTTGATACAAAAAATGTCCACTACAGTATTACATACAGTGGGCAGGATACAAAGGTACAGATGAAGAGTTTTCCTGGGTCGCCGTGAACGAAATTCACATGGACAAGCTGGTTCCAGCTTTCCATCTTCGTTACCCTCACAAACCTGGACCATTATGATCAACAATCACTTAATTTTCACCATTCATTCATTGGAAATACTAATTTTTAATTTTTTATAGTTCAACAACTCCTCGCGAAACCTTCGCGATTCATCACCATTACATTCCAAACTACATACTACATTACCTACTAAATTCCAATTCCTTACACCAAGAAGTTCCACGATCCATTTGTCGCGAAGCTAACTTCAAACTCTCACATTTCCTTACTTCCAAAACCATCGTGATTCTTTCCTCGCAGAACAAATCCTAACTTCTCACATTCCCTTCCTTCTACAACCATCGCGATTCCTTCCTCACGGAACGAATCTTAACTCGTTACACTTATTCAAAAAACAAAACCTTACATATCCAAAACCACCAAAAAGGGCAAAAACTTATAAAATTAAACACAACAAAAACAAACAAAAACAAAACAAAACCATAAAGCAAAAAACAAAACAAACAATACTAGACAACTACTTATATTTAATTACAAGTCCCAATATCTACTATAATCCTTTGTAGGAATTACGTTGCGCGTCGTTTTCCTTCATGAACCAGTCTCCTCTTCCTTTCCTCTTCTTCCTCTTCCATTTCTCTTTCTTCTTCATTCTGTTCTTCGTCAACCACCATATCATCCTCGGGCTGCTGCTGCAACAGATGCACCATTTCCTCCATTGCGAGAGCAGATCGGCTCACAAAACCCAGAAGCAATTCCATCTGCTTACTGAGCTGACAGCTCTGCTCCACAAGCAATTTGAACTGCTCCCTTAACTCCAAACCCACCAAGCTCCTTTCTGCAATGCGCTTCGCGGGACCCTGATACATCTCTTCTTCGTCGACCGTCGGTTTTTTTCTCCTCAACCTCCGAGCAGCATTCTCTCCGGACCAACTACACCATTGTCGTTGCTGATGACAACGGAGGCAGGCCTGGGTACGAGGCTTCCCAGGTTGCGTGATGCAGTTGGCAGTATTACCTTGCGTAACACAATGAAGACAAGCTTCACAGTTACACGAAGGAGTCAGGGGAGGTTCATCATCATCGTCAACATCATCTTCATCCTCGTCATTATTGTCGTCATCGTTTCCAGGAGTTGGATCTTCATCAGGATCCGGGGCTACACCAATCTACAAGTCATTAAGTAAGAAAAAGAAAAGTAGTCGCGAACAACTATCACTCACCACAGAAACTGTACATTTCCTCTTTAAAACCAACTGTTCTACTTCCGGGGTATCGCATACCACGGATGCCGACTTGTAAATTTTCTGCTTAGAGCCCGAAGGCTCCCGTGATGCCTGATCACTTGTCCGTCATGACGCAGCTTGAGTTGCACAATCCCAATGTTCTTGTAGTTCCTGGAGAGCTTGTGCTCTCCATTGAGTTCGGATTTTTTCTTCTTCAGCCAATTTTTGTAAGGCATCAGCTTTCGCCTTTGCAATACACTCCTTGACCAGTCTTTCTTCTTCCTGCTTCTTCGCAGCCTGTCTCTCCTCCTCAAGCTTCCTCTCTTCCTCGAGTCTCCTCTCCTCTGTCTCACGCTCCGCCTCACAAGCAGCTTCTTCCTCCAACCTAACGATTTCCTCCTCGAAGGCGGCCTCCTGTGCATCGATCTCGAGTTGATGAAGGCAGGCTCGTTCCGCCTGCTCACGAACGAGACACGCTTGTCGTTCTTGGACAGTTTCGGTGGTGGTAATGGTGATGGACATCGTAGAGTGATGAGAACTTAGAAAAAACAGAGAAAACCCTTGCGTTTTATATGCGTTCGTTGTTGAGGGCAGGTTTGACTCCAAATTTTTCGTTTTCCTCAATCATAAATCACGTGGCATTTTTGAATATTTTATTTTATTTCTTTTTCACTTTTCCATTCTATTTAATTTTAGATTTGTCAATCATTAACAATTGCATAGGCTTTCGAGGGCGAAAGCCTAAGAGGGGGATACTGTTATATCTATGCAAGCTAAGTCTTTACAAAGCTTCGCAAACCATTCTGCTACTTAGATATTACTTATATCCTTTTACCACCAGGCAATTACTTCGCAAAGGAATTCTGATGCAAAGCAATTACTCTTTATCTCTTATCATTCTTATCGGATTTACACTATCCCTTTTATATCTCTTCCTTTGTTCTTTACTTATGAGCTAACCCATTCAGGCATGGCATGGCTTCGCGATCATGACTTACCTTTAGTATAAAGCTACGGTATCGAATAGGTAGTTCCTCAGTTTAAATATCAACCTTGATAGCACTTCAATAGTGATACCAATTAATCACTTAACCATATCATCATTTTAACATCCCTCCTGTCAGTATGTTCCGCAACGGTCATTGCAAATGGAACATGTTTCCCTTTCTTCTCTTGCAGACACACGAAGTGTCAAGGACTCTACTAATAGTGGAGTCAAGGTCTGACTACATTGTATAGGATCGTTTTACCTCGCGAAGTATTTTACTTCGTATTTTCCCGCAATCATTCCCGACAATCCCTTTGTGCACAATCATAACAGTGGTGAGTGTGTCATGAATCGATCTTTTTTCATTATTCTTTTCTTTTATTATTCTTTTCCTTTTCTTTTATTTACTTATCTAATCACCAAAGCGCTTGCACTAGCGCTTATTATATTTTCATTATTATTTAGGTTACACGCGTCAACCTTATTGTTCTCGCGTTGTCGTTTCACTTAGGTGCGACTCTCTCGTGCCTGTCAGTTCATTGACAGGACGACGTCATTATTGTTCCGCCTCCATGCTTCTTTTTATATTGCCTTATTGTTTACTCACCGAATACCTACAGCTTTACTTATGGATACGAGCGACTCTTGTTGTAGGTCCTCACGGTTACGGTGCGAGACATCTCTCACGGTTTCATATCCCATTTTGTATATAAGACTAGATATTTGGTAGTTATATTCCTTAGCTCTATTCTCGTCTATTCTCCTCGGTAGCTAGACTTGTAGTTGGGTTGTTTTATCCATCCGCTTTTTGCTTTTTCATCCTCTTGCTCATCGTCTATCGTGTGACGCCTGGTTGTCTCTTGTGAGAGCTAGCGAGTCGCTGACAGAAGAATAGAGCTTCTACCACACACCACCCGTCACAACAAACTTTTACAAACTTGCCTAGGATCCAACACGTTGTTGGAAACTAGTTTTCTCGATACGTTACATATTTTCATTTCTACCAAACACGCTCATCCCCTCCCTTACTATAAACCAACATGACTGATCGGTCGATACATGCGCCTGACCCAGCGGAAGTCGCTGCTGTCACTTCTAGTCCACGCCGGGTGTTTGTCAATACACCAGGAAACTACGATGGCGACCCCGCCACCTACCGGCCATGGCGACGACGAATGATGGCTTATGTCTCCGAGCTAACAGAGACAAAGCAGGTCGACAACTCCCACCGAGTCACGACCATCATCATGTCCTTCCTGGTCGGAGGAAAAGCCGACGAATGGGCCCAGGTCTACTCTGATGACCACTTCGATATCGACAGAGGGACATGGGACATTACGGGGAAGCAGCTCATTGACGACATGGACAGGGAGTTTACGAACGTCGCGAAGGAGAAGGAAGCCCGCGACAAACTAACTTATATCCGACAGGGGAAGTCTTCGGCCGGCGACTTTTTCAAAGAATTTGAATTGTTGCTGAAGGATGCCGGATACAAGAAGGACGAGTCGCATGTCCTTACCCTAGCGGAGAGGGCGGTCGATCACACCCTTCTCTACAACATCATCAAAGGACGAACGGAGCCCTTTGAAGACTACAAGGAGTTAAAGAAGGTAGTCACAGGGGCTGACAATGTAAGGCGGCAGTGGGCCGAACAGAAGAGAGGTTACGGGTATGCGGGGTGGTGGAACGCTAACCCACAGGGACAGAGTCGTGGACAGTCGTCCACTCAGCAGAACCGACAGGAGCCGAAAGTAGCTCCGAAGGCAGAATATTCGGCGGCACCGAGAAGAGATGCTACCGGCACCACGTTCGGAGGAACGGGCAGGCCGATGGACATCGACCAAGCAAGAGAGAAGCGTCTGTGCTTCAACTGTGGTGAGCCAGGCCACATGAGCAGGAACTGCCCGCACAAGAGAAAGGCGGTAGTCAGAGGTATTATGTTGAATATGAGTGAGCAGGAACGTACGGACTTTATTAATGATTTGGGTTTTCCAAAGGCTCCGCAGTAGATATAGGTCTGCAGGAGCCTTCGCACATGGACATTTCGGAGTTTGTTGATAATGGCGTTGACTATGTAATCAGTACAGGTACTAAACAGAAAAATGCGTCCACCTTCATCCATAAAACCGAAAAAACCGAAAAACCTATACGGTACGAACCCGACACTGCTGAATGGCTAACTCAGAGAGTTAGAGAAGACCAGATCCCGAAAGCAGTAGGATTATTACGAACTTGGATGCCCTTTTCACGGGAAAAAGAAGCCTCTGAAGAAACCGTCATGGACATACGAAAACGGAACTGGAAAACGGCAGTCACCGCCATCCGGAGTCTCAAAAACAAAAGGAGTTATGTTCGCGGGACACGCGGCAAAAGTCTGAGACTCCCAGCAATACTCGAAACACTGGAAGATGCTCGACAAATCGTCACAGAAGGACTCCTCGACAGTGGAGCTACTGGTTCCTGTATCGACTCAGAATTTGTCAAACGGCACAACCTTGTTACGAAAGACTTACCAATCAAAACCCCTGTCTACAATGCAGACGGTACGCTCAATGATTCCGGCTCAATAGACAAGTACGTCGAAATCCGGATGACCATCGGTGATCATTCAGAGATCGTCCAATTCGGAGTAGTAAGTCTAGGAAAGAATAATATCTTTCTAGGACTAGAACTGGCTACGACACCACAACCCGAGTATCGACTGGAATACGTCTGAACTAACCTTTGACAGGTGTCCAACAAGATGCGGTTACAACCCACACTTTTGGACACCAGAGGATACCCATTCTAGAGCGGCATTACAGGAAGGCGAACAGCTTTTCCTGTTTGACTGGGACAGGTATGTTCACGAGCAGGTACAGTCGAGGAAGTGGACGGAAAAACAAGCCAGAGAAGAAACAGCCCAAGAGTTCGACACTTCCAAGCCCTACATCGAAAAGTACCCCGATGTTTTCAGCCAAAAGGAATTCGACCAACTGCCACAACGACGTCCTTGGGACACGCTATCGACCTAACGCCAGGTTCTAAACCTTTAGATTGCAAGGTGTACCCATTAAACCCAAAGGAACAAGAGGCGCTTGACAAGTTTCTTGAAGAAAACCTTCGAACTGGACGAATCCGACCTTCGACTTCGCAGATGGCATCTCCTTTCTTCTTCGTCAAAAAGAAAGATGGCACTTTACGACCAGTACAAGATTATCGCAAACTGAATGAGATGACGGTTAAAAACCGGTACCCACTTCCTCTCATTCAGGAACTAATCGATCGTTTAAAAGGCGCTAAGATCTTCACGAAGATGGATATTAGATGGGGGTTCAACAACATCCGAATAAAGGAAGGTGACGAATGGAAAGCGGCCTTTCGAACTAACCAGGGGTTATTCGAACCGACCGTCATGTTTTTCGGACTCACTAACTCTCCTGCGACATTCAAGGTTTCATGAACCACATCCTGCGAGACCTCATCAATAAAGGTCATGTTATCGTTTACATGGACGACATACTGATTTTTACCGACGGTATAGAAGAACATCGACAAATTGTAGAACAGGTACTTGACATTCTACGGGAACACAAGTTGTTCCTTAAACCCGAAAAATGTTCTTTCGAAAAACCGGTTATCGACTACCTCGGTATTATTATTGGTAACGGAACTATTCGCATGGATCCCAAGAAAGTACAGGCCGTTCGAGAATGGATTACTCCACGAAAGAAGCGCGACGTCCAACAGTTTCTAGGATTTTGCAACTTCTTCCGACGATTCATTCGTGGTTTCAGTCTGGTAGCAAAGCCATTAACACAGCTCACGGGAAATGGAACTTGGAAGTGGGAGAAAGGTCAAGAGGAGGCATTCGAGGAACTGAAACGCCGTATTTGTGAGGAAGTCGTTTTGTTGATTCCTCGTAACCACGGGAAATTCAGGGTGGAAGCTGACTCGTCCGATTATGCTAATGGCGCCGTTTTGTCCCAGTTCGTTGATGGTAGATGGTATCCCATTGCCTTTCGTTCTCGTTCCTTAATGAGGTAGAGCGTAATTACGAGATTTACGACAAAGAACTTATGGCAATCATGGACTCCCTCGACGACTGGAGGCAATATTTACTAGGTGCGGAGGAACAGATTGAGATTTATACGGATCACGCAAACCTCCAGTACTTCAAGAAGCCGCAGAAACTCAACCGACGACAAGCGCGCTGGGTACTGGAATTAGCGGAGTATAATTTCGATCTCGTTCACAAACCTGGTAAATCGATGACGAAAGCTGACGCCCTGTCGAGGATGACAGGTCTTGAGACGGGGGACAAGGACAACGAGAACATCGTTCTCCTGAAACCGGAACTTTTTATTCAAGCTCTCGACCTATCGGCTCCCGAAGATCTCCTGTTATCAGAGATCCGAAAGAGTAGAAACCAAGTAGACCGAACTGTACAGGACGCCCTCGCTGCGAAAAAATCCAGAGTGGACTGAGACCGACAAAGTCATTACCTGGAAAGGGCGTGTTTATGTACCGAAAAACCGCCTACTCCGGTCCAAAATAATCACTCAGTACCACGATACACCGCTAGCGGGACATCCAGGACAGTACAAAACCACGGAGTTGATTACTCGGGACTACTGGTGGCCAGGAGTGACACGAGATGCAGGGAAATACGTCGAAGGATGCGAGAAATGCCAGGCGACAAAGTCACATCGCACCAAACCAGTAGGACAACTTCACCCACATGCAGTACCAACTGAACCGTGGGCAAATAATCGGCACTGATATGATAGGGGAAACTACCGAATCAGGAGGATATAACGCCATATCGGTGTTTATCGATCATTTTTCCAAAAGGTTGCGACTTGTTCCGTCTCACACTACAGTCACGTCAGAAGGAATGGCAAAAATCTATCGAGATCGTATTTTTTCTATCCACGGCATTCCACGAAAAATAATACATGATCGAGGACCGCAATATCATTCTCGTTTCATGAAGGAACTCTACCGTCTTTTAGGAATAGAAGCAAACTACACCACTGCGTATCACCCACAGACCAACGGCCAGACAGAACGAACAAATCAGGAGATAGAACATTATCTCCGTTTGTTCATTAGTTATCATCAAAAATGACTGGCATGAGTGGTTACCGCTTGCAGAATTTGCCTATAACGATCGAGTACACTCTGCGACGAAGGTTTCCCCATTCTATGCTGACAACGGTAGACATCCCTATAAAGGCACGGCACCTCAAATGACTTCGAACAACCCTACAGCACAGGCGTTTGCAGATGGTGTCATGAAGTGAGCCCACCCCCTATCATTTTCCTTTCTTTACGATACACCATCCAAGCCCTCTTACCTACAATAATCATTCCGGAACATTCCATTCCATTCTATTAGTTCCATTCCATTCCTTGTGCCTGAGCTATACAGTATTACCTCATAGTTCCCACGCTCCACCTTGTATATATAAGCCAGCCCCCACAACCTGGTCCCTTATCTTGACCTCTTTGTCGTTGGACCAGGTATGTCTTTAACTTACTTACTTGTATTTATTATCAATATAACTTTGTCGTTGGGACCAGTTGTCCGCTCCCGCCTAAGTCTCCGCTCCGCTCCGCCACCGTCGTCACCTCTTTGTGACATTAGGTCAAGATCCCTTACTGCACTGATAGCCTACCGATTAGGTTATCCTTGCAGGCTCCGCTTCCACCACGTCTACAGACACCTCCGCACCAAGCCTGCCCGCCCAAGCTATCGACTGCTCTGCCTACCCACACGCTTTTGATACTAAAGACCAAACCCACATCCACCGCAGCAAAAGCAGCTCCTGGGCTGATTGCAGTTCTCAACCCTGTCCGAAACGCTGCTGCCAACTCCATCAGTGAAGAGGAGAACCTTTCCGACGGGTACCGTGATCACACCCATCCTTATCCCTACTCCCACTGCACCCCCATCCATTATGTCGACCTCTGAAGTCAACACAAATCAGCTCATGCACAGCTTATCGAGCAGGTGACTCAGCTCACAGCCAACCTTCACAGAGCTGCAGCCAAGTCGAGCATGAATAAACCCGAGCTCTTCAAAGGCTCGAGTAGTGCGGAAGCCCGTCGCTTCATTGCTCAGTATCAGAGCTGGGCAGTGGAACAACCGGATTTGAAGGACAACGAAGGGAAACTGATTAAGGCGGCTCTAGGATTCTTCTCGGGAAAGGCTGCTGATTGGGCCACCCCATACCTCTTGGAATTCAGTCATCACCAACAACCGTTTAATGGACGATGGGAAGACTTTAAAACAGCCTTCACCCTCCGATTCGAATCCATTGACGCAGGCATGGAAGCCCGGAATGCAATCCAGCATCTCAGGCAAGCAAAAGGTCAAACGGTAGCAGAATTTGCACAGAACTTCAAAGACATCGGCGATCGAACTGGGCTCTCAGATATCGACCTACGAGAACGCTTTCACAGTGGCCTCAACCCAGAGATTCGACAAAATCTCATCGTGGTCAACATAGCTCAGGGATTAGCCCCTACACTAGAGGAGGCAATCAGGCGAGCAATCTCGGTAGACGTATTCCTGCATGACCCCACCATGACAGGCCGTAATCAGGGTACCTCTCACATCTCCTCTCCCCCTGCCAACTCCCATGCTATGGACGTTGATGCCACGCATACCAATGGCAACAGTAGAGAAAGCTTCGTGGCCCAGATGAGAGGCAGGTGTTACGGTTGTGGTTCACAGAGTCATGAGAAGAGGAACTGCTCGTACAAGGACACAGTATGCCGCTACTGTGGGCGACGAGGTCATTTAGAGTCAGTCTGCCAGGATAAATTCATGGGTCTAGAACGCGGCCGGGGTAAGCGTCAACAACCCCGCCGTCAACAAGTCGCAGCCTCCTCTTCAACGCCTTTCACTCTCTTTCCCAATGAACCTGTCCAAATTGCGGCTTCCACTCCGGCCCCTGCTCCTGCTCCTATTGCCCAGTCCCCAGCTACCCCCGACCTCTCCATCCAAATTGCCCAGCTCCAAGAACTCCTGAACAGAGCCAATGCCATGGCCCCCGCTTCAGGCTCGCAGGAGGGTTTTTAAAGCGGGTACCCGTCTCGGCCGCACCGAGAGTACCCGTAAACCAATTTGCTATACATGCCACGTCCACATATGATTCTCTACCCTCATGTACCATATCTAATATTTCGGAATTGAACTCCAATTCGTCACACTTCCGAATTAACGCGAAATTAAGAGGAAGAAATCACAGTATAGCAACTGCGGCCATGGTTGATTCTGGAGCCACGGCTCTATTCCTGAATCAGGAGTTTGTCACCCGCCACCAAGTAAGGATCTTCCCACTCAGGAAACCCATTGGGGTCTTTAACATCGATGGATCTGCTAACCGAGCAGGGCAGATTACGCATTTTGCACGTCTAGCCCTGACTGTCGATAACCAAGAACGGTGGACAGATTTGCTGATAACCAATCTGGGAAGTGAAGACCTAATCCTGGGACTCCCCTGGCTACGTAAAGCCAATC